>CALYMW010000184.1:0-59732 GCA_944588485.1 Phosphuga atrata | reverse complement strand
TTTAGTCTAAATTTGAACTAGTTCAGTCTAAATTTTAACTATTTCAGTCTAAATTTGAACTAGTTCTGTCTAAATTTCAACTAGTTTAGTCTAAATTTGAACTAGTTCTGTTTAAATTTCAACTAGTTTAGTCTAAATTTGAACTAGTTCAGTCTAAATTTGAACTATTTCAGTCTAAATTTGAACTAGTTCAGTCTAAATTTTAACTATTTCAGTCTAAATTTGAACTAGTTCAGTCTAAATTTATACTAGTTCAGTCTAAATTTGAACTAGTCTAGTCTAAATTTTAACTATTTCAGTCTAAATTTGAACTAGTTCTGTCTAAATTTCAACTAGTTTAGTCTAAATTTGAACTAGTTCAGTCTAAATTTTAACTATTTCAGTCTAAATTTTAACTAGTTCAGTCTAAATTTCAACTAGTTAAGTCTAAATTTGAACTAGTT
The DNA here is from genome assembly GCA_944588485.1 of Phosphuga atrata. Taxonomy (NCBI): domain Eukaryota; kingdom Metazoa; phylum Arthropoda; class Insecta; order Coleoptera; family Silphidae; genus Phosphuga; species Phosphuga atrata. The sequence goes on along the minus strand of CALYMW010000184.1, from coordinate 59,289 downwards.
CAGTCTAAATTTATACTAATTCAGTCTAAATTTGAACTAGTCCAGTCTAAATTTTAACTATTTCAGTCTAAATTTGAACTAGTTCTGTCTAAATTTATACTAATTCAGTCTAAATTTGAACTAGTTCTGTCTAAATTTCAACTAGTTTAGTCTAAATTTGAACTAGTTCTGTTTAAATTTCAACTAGTTTAGTCTAAATTTGAACTAGTTCAGTCTAAATTTTAACTATTTCAGTCTAAATTTCAACTAGTTTAGTCTAAATTTGAACTAGTTCAGTCTAAATTTTAACTATTTCAGTCTAAATTGGAACTAGTTCTGTCTAAATTTCAACTAGTTTAGTCTAAATTTGAACTAGTTCTGTTTAAATTTCAACTAGTTTAGTCTAAATTTGAACTAGTTCAGTCTAAATTTTAACTATTTCAGTCTAAATTTGAACTAGTTCAGTCTAAATTTCAACTAGCTTAGTCTAAATTTGAACTAGTTCAGTCTAAATTTATACTAGTTCAGTATAAATTTGAACTAGTCCAGTCTAAATTTTAACTATTTCAGTCTAAATTTGAACTAGTTTAGTCTAAATTTTAACTATTTCAGTCTAAATTTGAACTAGTTCTGTCTAAATTTCAACTAGTTTAGTCTAAATTTGAACTAGTTCTGTTTAAATTTCAACTAGTTTAGTCTAAATTTGAACTAGTTCAGTCTAAATTTTAACTATTTCAGTCTAAATTTGAACTAGTTCAGTCTAAATTTCAACTAGCTTAGTCTAAATTTGAACTAGTTCAGTCTAAATTTATACTAGTTCAGTATAAATTTGAACTAGTCCAGTCTAAATTTTAACTATTTCAGTCTAAATTTGAACTAGTTTAGTCTAAATTTTAACTATTTCAGTCTAAATTTGAACTAGTTCTGTCTAAATTTCAACTAGTTTAGTCTAAATTTGAACTAGTTCTGTTTAAATTTCAACTAGTTTAGTCTAAATTTGAACTAGTTCAGTCTAAATTTTAACTATTTCAGTCTAAATTTGAACTAGTTCAGTCTAAATTTCAACTAGCTTAGTCTAAATTTGAACTAGTTCAGTCTAAATTTATACTAGTTCAGTATAAATTTGAACTAGTCCAGTCTAAATTTTAACTATTTCAGTCTAAATTTGAACTAGTTTAGTCTAAATTTTAACTATTTCAGTCTAAATTTGAACTAGTTCTGTCTAAATTTCAACTAGTTTAGTCTAAATTTGAACTAGTTCTGTTTAAATTTCAACTAGTTTAGTCTAAATTTGAACTAGTTCAGTCTAAATTTTAACTATTTCAGTCTAAATTTGAACTAGTTCAGTCTAAATTTCAACTAGCTTAGTCTAAATTTGAACTAGTTCAGTCTAAATTTATACTAGTTCAGTATAAATTTGAACTAGTCCAGTCTAAATTTTAACTATTTCAGTCTAAATTTGAACTAGTTTAGTCTAAATTTTAACTATTTCAGTCTAAATTTGAACTAGTTCTGTCTAAATTTCAACTAGTTTAGTCTAAATTTGAACTAGTTCTGTTTAAATTTCAACTAGTTTAGTCTAAATTTGAACTAGTTCAGTCTAAATTTTAACTATTTCAGTCTAAATTTGAACTAGTTCTGTCTGAATTTCAACTAGTTTAGTCTAAATTTGAACTAGTTCTGTTTAAATTTCAACTAGTTTAGTCTAAATTTGAACTAGCTGAGTCTAAATTTGAACTAGTTGAGTCTTAATTTGAACTAGTTGATTCTAAATTTCAACTAGTTTAGACTAAATTTCAACTAGTTCAGTCCAAATTTGAACTAGTTCCGTCTAAATTTGAACTAGTTTACTCTACATATGACATAGTTGAATGTGTATAATTAGGAAATGTTACCTGGCCGGCCATGTTTGCACGTAGAGGAGCAAGATTCCGATGTCTTGTTTACTTAGCTCGGGCAGTTCACTGGATTCCCTAGATACCTTGCTTTCGTCTGTAAAAAAAAAACAAAGTGAATTAAAGATTGATCTTCGAGAGTTCCTCAGAAGCACAGAAGCTAGCCAGCGCACCAGAAACTGCCAAAATTCAAATAAAGTTAGCTAAAGCGGCAGTTTTGTTAAATCAAATGGCAATTGACTGAAGAACACGAATATAAACAGAAACACCAAAGATATAGAGAAGTTGGTACCATAGAGACAAAAACTGGAATGCAGATCTTTCATGTAATAAGTCATATCCGTTGCATACAATACAGAGTTGTAGACCAAATACTTACTTGGGGGAACACAATATTCGCCGCCAAGACTAGACAAGCTTAGAATAGACAAGTCTGCATGGACTGAGTAAACAAGAGTAGATTGTACAGAGAGGTCTTAGAAGGACTCTCCCCAGTCGTTCTACTTCATTGCTGAAGTGTCGTGACCTCTCGCGCATAATTGTGGAACGCATCGTCACACTCATATGGGGATCATATGGGGATCACACGGGACCTTCAGTTTATCGCCGGTTCCGACGTAGTGTCAATGCCAGTGACGAATTGCGAAAAAAGCAAAGAGAGGCTGGCAAGATGGAAGGCCAGACAAAAAAGCTGATACTTGAAGTTCGCACTCGGTGGAATTCAACGTATTATATGTTGGCACGTTTTATGGAGCTAATTTCAACGATCGGTGCAATATTGTTATGCCGTTCTGATGCTCCAACAATGATAACTTCTAATGAAGTGGGCTGTCTGCGCGAAATGGTACAACTTTTACAGCCCTTTGAAAGATTAACTAAAGACATTTCTGCCGAAAATTATGTTACAGTAAGTAAGGTTATTCCACTTGTAAGCTGTCTGCGGGGCATGTTAGAAAAATTCTCACCAACATTTCAAAGCACGGTTTCATTAAAAGCAGAAATTGAAAAAGAGGTATCAAAACCCTTTGATAAACTAGAACATTGCTCTTCCCTGGCTATCGCAACCGCTCTAGATCCACGCTTCAAACTCATTCATTTCAAAGATGAGACTGCTAAGAATAAAGTCATCAGTTATATAAATAATTACTTAACTAATATGCAAGCAGAAGTTTTACTAGCTGATTCTTCTGACCTATCTGAAAGGGATGAAAATAGTGAATCCGAACGTGACATATGGAGTTACCACAAACAATTAACACACAACAACATAAAAAATAAAACAAAAGCAGAATCAGAATTTCACATGTTTATGTTGTCTCCTGTAACTCAAATAAAAGCAGATGCTTTAGAAATGTGGGATGACATCAAAGGTTTATTTCCTGGGTTGTATAAACTGGCGATGATACATTTACCTATAGTAGCAACGTCGGTGCCCAGTGAGCGGCTGTTTTCAGAAGCTGGGGCTACGATTACTCAAGAAAAAAACCGGTTACTAGGCACAAGGTTGTCAAAATTATTATTTTTAAACTCTATTTTGCGAAGTAATTAACTAATAAACATTTTGAACATTCCTATGCGTTTTTTTTTTCAAAACATCGAAATAATATCGATATATCGTTCATAAACATCGATGTTTTCGACATCGATATTTTACTTTTGAAAATATCGATGTTTTAACATCGACGCTTTTTATGAACGATGTTGCATCCCTAAGCGAGACCGTCTATTTAGATATAACCACTTTTGCAGATGCCCTGGGGGGAAGTCTAACCACTACAGGGCGCGTCCCCAGGTGGCGGATAGGGGAACGCTCGTCAAGCATGCTTGAAGGGTAGAGGTAAAATAAAATAGCCTCCGCGGACCAAAATAAGACTAGGTAGCAACAGGCTTACAACCTGCTATACCGAAACTCAACTTTGTAAAAGAAACACCAACAAGCCTCGGAAACGGACAGATGAAATCAATGACGACTTTTAGCGCACGATATCGGACACGATTTGGAACATGGAACGTAAGCCAACCACTTTAGCCCAACTGACGAAAGAATTTCGGAGATACAACTTACAAGTACTAGGCCTAAGTGAAATCAGATGGCAAGGAAGTGGCGTAAAGAAAACATCAACGGGAGAGGTGCTCCTCTACTCCGGGAAACAAATTGGCGAGGCGCGCAGAGGTGGTGTCGGATTCATGCTAACAGAGAAATCAAAGCAAAGTTTAGAAGATTGGAGCCCAATCTCAGAAAGGATAATAACAGCACGATTCCGAGCGCGCTCGAGGTATATATCAATAATTCAAGTTTACGCACCGACAATGGCAGCTACAGAAGAAGAAAAGGATACATTCTACCAACAATTGTCAAGCACAATTCGCCAACTTAAAAAGACGGATATAAAAGTTGTGATGGGAGATTTCAATGCCAAGGTTGGGAAAAGCAGCACTAACTGGGAGACAGTAATGGGAAACTACGGTATAGGGGAAATGAATGAAAATGGAGAATTACTAGCGGACCTCTGCACAAACCACGACTTGCTTATAGGCGGAACAGTTTTTCCACACAAGGAAATACATAAAGTGACATGGTGCTCACCGGATGGCAGAACCCAAAATCAGATAGATCATATTTGCATAAGCAAGAAATGGAGAACATCACTGCTTGATGTCCGGAATCACCGTGGAGCCGACGTACATAGCGACCACCACCTTCTCTGTGGACAGTTACGTATTAAACTGATCTCAAACGCCAAGCGCCAAGCCACCAGGAAAACAAAGAAAATTGACATCGCAAAACTTCAAGATAAAATGACGGCAAAGGCCTTCGCAGAGGAAGTAGCCAACAGACTGAAGGACAAGACCACATGGAACAAAGACATTACAGAACGATGGTCAAGCATCGTAGATGCGTTAAGAGGAGCTGGAGACATCCTTGGGTACAAATCCAATGAGAGAAAAGAATGGATATCTGATGCGACTTGGAAATTAATCCAAGACCGCCGAAACTTAAAGCAACAAAGAAACTGTGCTGAAGATAAAGATAAACAAAGGCTATCCCAGATTTACAACGCAGCCGATAAGCAAGTGGGAAAGAGTGCTAGAACTGATAAGAGGAAATGGCTAGCTGATATTGCACCCCGAGCGCAACTAGCTGCTGACAGCATGAACACCAAGGAAACATATCGCCTGACACGAAAGCTCACAAACACAGGCTACCCCTCAGAACGACCAATACGCACGACGAACGGCAAGCTATGCACAACCGAGGCACAGCAAATAACCCGCTGGACAGAACACTTCCAAGAGCTCCTAAACACACCGTTGGAAGAGGTACAAAGTCCTATGACACCAAGCGGAAACAGAAGATTTAGAGACGACCCGCCAAGCATAGAGGAGGTGAAGGCCGCCATCAAACACCTTAAAAACGGCAACGCGCCTGGCGCTGACGAGACATACTCGGAGATGTTTAAAATAGACATAAAGGGAATCACCGAGATTATAACACCTATAATTCGAGAAGCATGGGAAACAGAAGTAATACCATCCACGTGGAAAGAAGGCCTAATTATCAAACTGGCGAAAAAAGGAGACCTGAGTATATGCTCCAATTGGAGAGGAATAACTCTTCTTAACACCATTAACAAATTAGTTTCCAAAATAATTCACGACCGGATCAGCAATGTGGTTGAACCGACACTACGCAAGGAGCAAGCGGGATTCAGGCCTGGCAGGTCCTGTACCGACCAGATAAACACCCTCAGAATCATCGTTGAACAGTCGGTCGAGTGGCAGTCACCACTCTATCTACTGTTCATCGACTTCAAGCAAGCGTTCGATAGTGTGGACAGGGAATTTATGTGGATAATACTAGCCAGCTACGGGGTGCCTACAAAGTACATAAACATAATCAAATTACTATACAAAGAAGCAAGCTGCATGGTAATCCACCAAGGACAACGCGGCACACCTTTCACAGTGCATTCGGGAGTAAAACAAGGATGCACACTCTCCCCACTTCTGTTTACCATAGTCTTAGACTGGGTCATGAAGAAAGCAAATAAAAAAACAAGGGGAATTCGATGGACGCTCGTGAGGCATTTAGAAGACCTAGATTTTGCCGATGATATCTGTCTCCTGTCCCACACGAAAGTAGATATGGAAAAAAAGTTGGAGGCTCTCAAAAAGTACGCAATGCAGGTGGGAATGAAAATCAATGTCGATAAAACCAAGCTGATAAAGATCAATGCGACAGCCCCCTGCAACCTGGAGATAGATGGCAGGCAAGTACAGGTAGTAGATAGTTTTAGCTACCTTGGAAGCCTTATTTCACAGGATGGTGGTGCTGATAAAGACGTAAAACAACGGATACAGAAGGCGCGACAGGCATTCGGAATGCTTAACAATCTGTGGAACTCAACAAAAACTTCCCGTAACTTAAAGCTCCAAATTTTCAAATCTAATGTAGTATCAGTTCTTCTTTACGGCAGCGAAACGTGGAAAGTGACTACCACCATAGTATCACAACTTCAGGTATTCACGAACAAGTGTCTGAGAAGAATACTTAAAATATTTTGGCCCAATACCATAGCAAATATTGAACTTTGGAAAAAAACAAATATGGAGCGTCTTGAAACCCAAATAAGAAGAAGGAAGTGGAAATGGATCGGACACACACTTAGAAGGCCGGAGGGGGATATTGCAAAAGAAGCTCTTGACTGGAACCCCCAAGGTTCAAGAAAGAGAGGCCGCCCAAAAATCACGTGGCGGAGGACAGTCGTACAGGAAGCCAGGGCAAGCGGAAAGGAGTGGCGCGAGGTAAAGGCCCTGGCTCAGAATAGAATCAGATGGAGAGCGTTTGTTGATGCCCTATGCTCCCACGAGGAGTAAAGGAAATGATGATGATGATGACTTTTGCAGATGATTGTCACTGAATAGTACGTAAAATATTATGTCCATTACTCCCACCACTTGAAATAATGTGCACGATTATGTTGCCCTTAGGCACCAGAGCGTCTTTCATTATTTTGAATGTTCAATAGATTTTTAATGCAAAATGTATTTACTGTTGCACATATGCATCAAAATGCAGTAAAGGGTTAAAAGATTGAATTAATAAATCGTATCGTCGACTTAAGAAGAATTTGAGTTTGTTTTTGTTGATCGTATTACCCGAATTCTACCGTTTGTGTAGTAAAAAATACAAATCTTTTACTGTTTAACTAATAACCATCGTGATTACCTGCTGTTTATATATATATATATATATATATATATATATATATATATATATATATATATATATATATATATATATATATATATATATATATATATATATATATATATATATATATATATATATATATATATATATATATATCTATATATATATATATAATATATCTTCTTCTTCCTTTGGCTCTACAACCCTTTATGGATTTTGGCCTCCTCTACTATTTTATGCCATTCTCCACGGTCTTCTGCTGCTCTTTTCCAATTCCTTACTCCTAGTGCTTTTATGTCTTCTTCCACGCTTTCCTTCCATCTTTTACGTGGTCTTCCTCTTGGTCGGCTATTGGTGGGTTTCCATTCCATGATAAGCTTGGTGTTTCGATCTTTTTCCATTCTTTGCACATGGCCTATCCACCTCAGTCTCTGTGCCTTTACATGTTTTACTATGTTGTTGTTTCCAATTAGAGACTCTAGTTCGTGATTCATTCTTATCCTGTATGTTCCGTCCTGTTCCCTTATCGGACCATATACTTTTCTTAATATTTTTCTTTCAAATGTCTTTAGTTCTTCCTCACTTTTCTTAAGGAGGGTCCATGTTTCACAGCCATAAGTAACTACCGGTCGTATTAGGCACTTATATATATTTATTTTGGATTTGTGACTTAGTAGTTTGCTGGTAAGTAGTTTTCTGTTCGCATAGTAGGTTCTATTTCCTTTTAATATTCGTATCTTTATTTCTTCACTCTCGTCGTTGGTTTGATTTAGTTGAGATCCCAAATACGTGAAATTTTTAACTTTTTCAAAGCTGTGGTCGCCTACTATGTATCTATCTTCATTTTGTGGTGCAGTTCTGGACATCATCATATATTTTGTTTTTTCTTGATTGACTGTCAGTCCTACTTTCCTTGCCTCTTTTTCGAGGTCCTTAAATGTGTCATTTACTGTATTTGCCATGCGCCCCGTGATTACTATGTCATCTGCATAGGCTCCGATTTGTCTACTTTTTGATGTTAAGTTTCCCGTTATCTTTAGTTTTTCTATAGCCGCATGTAATGTTAGGTTGAAAAGTAGAGCGGATAGCGCATCACCTTGTCTGACTCCAGACGTAATGTCGAATTTTTCGGTTTTATCGTTTTGTATTACTACTGAACTGACGTTCTTTCTAATGTTAGTTTAATTAGATTGACAATCTTTTTTGGTATGCCCATATGTATTAAGTTCAGGTATAACTTATTTCTATTGACCGAATCGAAGGCTTGTTGAAAATCAATGAAAAGGCAGTGTATGTCAAAATTGTGTTCGTATCCCTTTTCTAGCAGCAGTCGCATTTGGTGTATTTGATCTGTTGTAGATCGGTTAGGTCGAAATCCACATTGATAGTCATCTAGTATATCTTCTGCATATACGTTCAACCTTTTGTGAATGAAGCATGAACTGATTTTATATGTTACATTTAATAATGTAATTCCTCTGTAATTTTTACAATCTCTTTTGCTTCCTTTCTTGTGAATAGGATGTATAAGGCCTAAAGTCCACTCTTGTGTCATTATTTCTTCCTCCCAGATTCGTTTGGTTAATTGGTGGATACGGGCCCACAGTTCTGGGCCTCCTGCCTTTAGTAGCTCTGCTGTAATGTTATCGCTACCAGGCGCCTTGTTATTCTTAAAGGCAATTATGATCTCAGTTGTTTCTTCCAGTGTCGGTGTTTCAACTTTTGGTTCAGCTGTTTTGTACTGAGTTAGTTCTTCTTCTGAGTTTGTTTCATTTTTATTATTAAGCAGGTCGCAGAAATATTCCTGCCATCGTTTCAGGACGTCTGATTTCTCTGTTGGGATCGTTCCGCTTTGTACTCTGAAGAATGTAGTTTTATTTCTCGGTAGAACTTTTTATAATTTTTTCTGTTATTGCTCTCGTCTATTTCCTTGTTATAGTATTCTCTTTTCTTTCTTCGACACGTTCGGTATGCTTCTGTTCTTTTTCTTTCATAGTCTTTCCTTTGGCTTCTCGATTCACGCTGGAGGCACTTGTTTCTTGCTTCATCTTTTATGCCTATCTTCTTCCTGCACTCCTCGTCAAACCATTATTCGTTTCGTATTTTTTGCTTTTCTCCTATCTTTTCAGCTCCTTTTAGAATACTATCTCTGATGTGTCTCCATTCATTCTCCACATCGTCTTCGCTTGGGTTTTTACGTAGGTGTTCCAGTATTGTTTCTTGATATTCTCTTTTTCCCTTTTCACTTTTTCCACATTCCACTTCTTTGGTTTATCTCCTCCGCGTTTTTGTATGTTGCTTATTCTCTGTCTTACAGTTGCTATTACCAAGAAGTGGTCGGAATCGCAGTTAATTCCTCTGAACGAGCGTACATCTCTTATATTTGATGTCCATCTTCTTGATACTGCGACATGATCGATTTGGTTACATTTTCTCGTGCCCGGAATTTTCCATGTTCCTTTATGTATGCGCTTGTGCGGAAAGAGTGTACTACTTAATATCAAATTTTGCATTTCTGCTAGGTGGCATAATCTCTCTCCGTTTGGGCTTGTTTCTGCGTGCAAGCTGTGTCGTCCAGCAACACTTCTGTACCTCTGTTCATGTCCTATCTTTGCATTAAAATCTCCCATCAATATCAAGATGTCGTGATTGGGTACTTTGTCGCATTCTTGTTGGATCCTGTCATAGAATTGGTCGATTATCATTTCGTCTGTTTCTTCCGTTGGAGCGTATGCGTTTAGAATGGTTATATTTGTAAATTTTCCTTTTAAGCGGATCTTGCACATTCGTTCGTTGATTGGTTCGAAGTGCATAAGCGTACTTCTCGCTTTCTTGTTTAGTATGAATCCAGTTCCATATGATCCTTGTTTTTCACTCCCGCTATAGTATAGTGAGTATTCTCTTTTTCGTACTTCGCCCTGTCCTTTCCATCTGATTTCTTGCAGGGCTGTTACATCTATATTTTGCTTTATAAGTTTTTCGGCAATTTCCTGCATTTTCCAGGTCTTAGCATGGTTCGTACATTCCATGTGCCTATTTTCATTTCCAATCTCTTGTCCTTTTTTCGTTGCGTGATTCGTTGTCGTGGTTCCAGTCCGGTTTTATATATATATATATATATATATATATATATATATATATATATATATATATATATATATATATATAATACGATAGATTTGGGGGGCGTTATTTACTTTAGCATATCAAAGGTGGGCGATGAGATAAATAAGTTTGAGAAACACTGAATTAGACTTAGGGGACATTTGGTTCCAACAAGATGAATAGTATTCATAGGTCCATGCCTACTCCAGTTTAACCCCTTTGGTAATTGTTGGCGCATTTACCTCCTCTAATTGTTGGCATATTTAACCATTTATGCATTCTTTACTGCATTCCTGTAGGAATTGAAGGATCTGTATGAGATTCAAGATACATCTGTCTCTTGCAAAGCAGTGTTCTGCAGACAATCCTTTTGTGCAGATGTATGGGGGTTTCCTCTGCCGAACCACAGAATCTGCATCTGTCATCTTCCTCTAGGTCTAGTGTCTTGAGGTGTTTTCTAAGTCTGCAGTGTCCCATCAGGACTCCTGCCAGATTTCTAAGCTTGTTCCTGTTTAGTCTCCAGCAAGCTTTTGTTCTTTTCTGGTTAACAGATCCCAGCATCACCTTGGATTGTCTCAACCCTGGAAGTTCTTTACAGGTTTTCATCCATTGTTCTCTTATTTCTTCATCTAAACTTTTGTGGATGGTGTTCAAACTCATACCGCAGAAGGATTCCGGACATATACAGAGATTAATGGATCCCTTGTTTGCTAGGTGATCGGCTTCTTCGCATCCGTCTATACCAGCGTGTCCTGGTACCCAGTATAGCGTTACTGTAAGCTCTCTGCCAAGCTTGTTTAGCTTTCCCACACAGTCCCATACCTGTTTAGATGGCTAATGGCCTTGATGGCTGCTTGGCTGTCTGACAGGATAGCAATTCGCTTTTTTGCGATAATTCCTTTTGAGGTTGAATTGTGCACATATTTTTGATTGCATGTCCTCTGCTTGGAAGATGCTCGGGAATGTTCCCATGGATTCGAAGTATTTGGTACGAGGTCCAAACACTCCTGCACCAGTACCTTCCTTAGTATTCGAACCATCTGTATACCACTTGATAGCATTTTGCTCTATGTGATATGCTGAGGATTCGTCGCTCCAATCGGCTTTACTACTACAAATTGCTGTGTAGTTTTTCTCGAAATGGTATTTGCCTACCATTTCGACGAGTTCTAGTTCGGCTGCCCAGTCCATAACGAGATCACCTCTCTTGTCTACCTTTGGAGAACCCCAATAGGGAGACTTGGCCTTAAAATCACCAGCAATTAGTGCCTTTTTACTTTGACCCCTTATTTCTTGATTTAATGCTTCTAGCGATTCATTCAGCTTCTCTATATTTTCATTTGGTGAGAAGTAACAGCAGTGTATAATATATTTCTGCAGCTCTATCCATACGAAACCAGGACCACTTCCTGTCTTAATCACATGTATCTTGCGATTTAAGACTCTGATGGCTGTGTCCTTTCTATTGTCCTTGAACCAGTCTACGTTCTCGACCAACTTCTTATTGGGTTCACTTACCAGTAATATGTTCGCTTTAAGTTCTAACGCCGTTGCAATATGCTGCACAGTATAGTATTTATTTGTATCAACTGTATAGTCATTTTTCTGCCTTACTTTTACGCCTAGCCACCGATAGCGCCTTCGAAATGAAAGACGAAGACGAAGATCGAATGAAGGACGAAATGGTATTTGCATACCATTTCGTCTTTTGGTACTTCCAGCCAGGGGATCTTGGCAGCGAGGCTGTTTCGGTCTCTGCTCCCGATTATTTTACCTCTGCCCATTCCTTCCTTGCTGAACCTTACGATCGCCGATCTGGCGGTCTTTTCCACCACAAGGTGCAGCGGAGTCAGATCCAGCAGCAGCTCCAATGCTGCTGTCGGACACGACCCCATAGCCCCCGTGATGCAGAGACATGCCAGTCTTTGAATCTTCTCAAGCTGTTTCCTCATAGAGGCCAGCTTGATCCTACTTCCCCACGCAACTGCCCCACAAGTGATTGCAGGTCTCACTATCATGTTGTACATCCATCGCAGGATAGTGGGGTTACAACCCCACGTTTTTCCTGCCAAATTTCTGCACACCATTAGGGCGCGTTTGGCTTTACCTACCGCTGCCTCAGCGTGTCTATTCCATAGGAGTTTGCTATCTAGTGTGATACCCAGATACCTTATCTCCTGTTGGTATTCTACTGCCTTCCCATCTATGAGTATGGGATGTAGGCGGTTTAGTTTTCTCCTTCTAGTAAATGGTAACTACCAGGCTCCACATTAGCGGTGATAGTACACCTCCCTGTGGGCACCCTCAAGTTGTGGAAATCTTAATGGTGCCTCTTCTCACTTGTGTCTCCGCTGTTCTAGTTCTCAGCATTTCTCCCATCCACTTTGAGATAGTGCTGTCGATATTCCTTCTTTCGAGGGCCGCCTTGACAGCCTCGTGTGAGGTGTTGTCAAAAGCGCCCTCTATATCCAAGAAGGTACATATCGCTACTTCCTTTGTCTCTAGTGCTGCTTCTATTTCGTTTGTCAGCTGACACAGGGCGGTTTCTGTAGATTTCCCTGCTCTGTAAGCATGCTGACTCCTGTGTAGTGGTGTACCTACCAGCACTATAGTCCTAAGGTAATTATCAATCACCTTCTCCATTGTCATACATTGTTAACATAAAAGATATTAGACTAATGGGTCTAAATGACTTCGGTTAAGTGGTGTCTTTCTTCCCCACCTTCAGTATAAATAGCACCTTAGCCCTTCTCCATAGCTCCGGTATATATCCGAGCGCTAAGCTACTTCTAAAGATATTTAGAAGATACGGCATTAGTTCTCTCTCTCCCTTTTGTAGGAAGGCAGAAACTAGTCCGTCCACACCTGGGGCCTTAAAAGGCTGGAAAGTGCCGATAGCCCAACTGATTCGGTTTTCCGTACAGATGGACACTGCCCTCCTCCATCACGTAGCTAACTGTCGCGTATATGAGAATCGACCTGTAATCGAGCATAGCAGCGTCCTTTTGTCGTTTATAGGTCCACCTGCGTTCGGCATAAGCTTACGAAGGGCGCTGAGGTTTTGAGAGCCTTAGCAACAGCAAGTGTGATGTGAAGAAATGAAGAAGAAGTTTCTGTTGATGGTTACGAGTAGGGAAAGGTAGTATGTTCCGGAACCGCCTCCGCCTCCCGACCAGTGCGCATGCGCGAACAGAGGATTTAACCCTGATTAAACCTGTATATTAGCCGATTAAACCTGATTATCAGCTGATTAAAACTGATTATTAGCTGATCAAACCTGATTATTAGCTGATCAAACCTGTTTATTAGCTGATTAAATCCTCTGTTCGCGCATGCGCACTGGTCGGGAGGCGGAGGCGGTTCCAGAACATACTACCTTTCCATACTGTTACGCCTAAGTATTTGACAGCATTTTGGGGATGATCGTTTAGTTTTTGAATTTGAAAATGAAATTGTCCCATTTTCCTTCTTCCGGTTAGCAGGACAGATTCCGTTATCTCTGGGGCGAGTTTTAAATGCTTTTCCTGCATCCAGATGTCTATTTGCTCTATTTACTCTTTTTGCTATACCATTTTCAGTTCTCCCCGTCACAATCAGAGCCAGGACATCAGCAAAGACGCCTATTTCGACCACCTCGGGCAATTCAAGCCTAAGGTGGCCGTCATACAGCATATACCAAAGCGTTGGCCCCATTACTGAGCCCTGTGGAACCCCACTTTAGATTTCGCGTTCTACGACTTCTGCTTCATGAGGATCTTTCGGTTTAGGAGATAGCTACTCTCAAGCTTGACAAGGTATGGTGGAATATTAGTTCTCTGGTTATTAGTTCGTCTACAATGTTTCCTCAGGCAGCCGAGTTGAAGGCGTTTTGGATATCTAGCGCAGTGTTTCTCAAACTTATTTATCTCATCGCCCACCTTTGATATGCTAAAGTAAATAACGCCCCCCAATCTATCGTATTATATATATATATATATATATATATATATATATATATATATATATATATATAAACAGCAGGTAATCACGATGATTATTAGTTAAACAGTAAAAGATTTGTATTTTTTACTACACAAACGGTAGAATTCGGGTAATACGATCAACAAAAACAAACTCAAATTCTTCTTAAGTCGACGATTCGATTTATTAATTAAATCCTTTAACCCTTTACAGCATTTTGATGCATATGTGCAACAGTAAATACATTTTGCATTAAAAATCTATTGAACATTCAAAATAATGAAAGACGCTATGGTGCCTAAGGGCAACATAATCGTGCACATTATTTCAAGTGGTGGGAGTAATGGACATAATATTTTACGTACTATTCAGTGGCAATCATCTGCAAAAGTGGTTATACCTAAATAGACGGTCTCGCTTCCTTTGAGTTACAGCAAAACTATTTAATTTATTAATATTGTGACTGCAAAAAAATATTATCAGGTAACGTATATATTTAATTGTTTTGTTTCAATTCATTTCTCTTTATCAAAGTGCTAGTAAATGTGCAAAACTGTTTTTAATTTGTGGTGCACATATTCACCAATTTGCATATAGACTATAGTAAACCAATAGGATCTACAAGCAAAATGATGCACATATGTAACATCGTATAGGCAAATAATTATTTTTAGGAACACACATACAATGTCTTTGTGGAGGCAGTATGAAAACCGTAGGCCCCTTACACAAAAAGAATTAGTTGACGCAATTGCGACTTTTCCAGTCTAGAGATCTAGAAGATAAGAGATCTAGAGATTGAAAATATTTCTGATGATAATGGAAATGAATTACACTCCAATTGCGTCCAATTATCAACAATTTATTGGAGCGATTTCAAACTGTGCCACATGACAACTAAGGCAAGAAGTTATTTGAAGCAATATATGCCTGCAAAACCCAATAAATGGGGAGAATAGGCCAGATACACAACCAAATCTTGGAGCTAGTGCTAATGTTGTCACAAGGATACTTTAAAAATTACCTGAAAAAGTTAACCATCGAGTTTACTTTGACAATTGCTATACTACACTCTAAAGATAATGTCACTTCATTTAAAATGAACCATTCATTATCTATCTTCAACTTCTGATGCGCTAGTTTCACTTCTAACTTTGTTACAATCAATTTTTTTTTCCCTTCCAACTTTGCCACTCTTGCCCTCTTTCTAAGTTCCTGTTGAATTTTCCTCTGCCTCACGGTTAAGTCGTCATCTATATAAATATTACTGCCGGCTAATTTATTTTTATTTCTCATCACATCCATTTTCTCTTCCCATTTACTTAGATTAACTACTATGGGTGAAACGCCATTTCCGCTTGCTTTTCCCACTTTATACATCTCCAGGATTGCGGGCTCCAACATGAGTGTATTCGAAAATACCTTCTTCACTTCCACTTTCCAATTCTCCGCCTCTTTAATACCATTTATAACTATGTTACATTTCCTATTCTGCTTGTCCTTTTCTTCTTCTAACTTGAAAAGTTCATCCAATCTTCTTCCTACCAGTTCGTTTTTTTTCCCTAGTTCTATTTCTAGCACCTCATTTTTAACCTTAACTGCTTTAAGTTCCTTTTCCAGGTTGGCCACTCTTTCCCTGGTCTCATTGTTGTCCGCACTAATAGATTTCAGCTGCTCCATCAGCCCAGCTTTCCACACTTTGTCCTGCTCCTTCTCCATATTCATTTTTCTTATTAGACTCACTATCTGATCTTTCACCTCAACCATCTCCTTTAACAATATTTCCATCGATATAGGGTCTACTTCTCCGGCTGGACTTTCCTTCTCCTTCCTCTTCTTTTTATGAGAAGCTTCTGGAGTTCGATCTAACCGCCTACTTCTTCTAAACGGCGCGAATTCCTCTCTATCGCTCTCCGAGATGCTGCCTCTTTCCCCGCTGCCGGCCATCGCGCGCTTCGCAGAATCCTCCGCGCGCACTACCGCTCACTCTTCACTGTTCTGCACTCCTAATACCCGCGCTGGCTTAATAATTTGATACACAGGGCCCCCTTATTTGTTTACTCAATCACTTGCAATGATAATGACTTTATAGGCTCTAGGCCTCCGCTAGAAATTCGACGTTAGCGACCAAACACCGGGAAACACTCTAACTAACTTGGTATAACACGACTGTCGCACTTCGCTTCCACTTCGCTTCTTATGCTAAAGTAGTCTCGGTTTGGAACGATAAAGCCATTGTTAAGTTCGAAAGCAATTTGGAAAGAATAACTCCGGGAGTCGGTAGTTTGCAGCATTTAATGGAAGTGGTTCGAGAGGCCATGGTTCGGGTCAAGATCAAATGTGGAGGGGCTAAAGAAACATATATGGTTGACGATGAAGTCAAGGAACTTAAGAGGTCTGTGAGGAAGAAGTTCAAAAGGTGGAAGGAGGGCCAGGACTCGATGGAGGAATACAATAGGTGCCGTAAGCAGCTGAAGGAGCTGGAACTCCAAAAGAAGAAGGAGAGGGAAGCCGCGCAGTTCGAGAAGTTAAAGGAGATCCACAATGAAGCGGATATTTGGAAAATGGTGTCAGCTTATAGACGAAAACAAGGGTGTTGTGACAAGCCGCTGGACCTGTGGAGAACCTACTTTAAAGAGCTGCTAACCAGTGGTGTGCCCGAACAGTTCAGCGACGAGACAGGAGGGGTTAATGGGGCAGTAATTGGCAGTGATGAATTTACGTGGGAAGAATTTACAAGTGTTGTGGATAGGCTTCCGAAAAAAAAGCAGTGGGCTTGGACAGTATCCCGAATGAAGCGTGGAAGCATGCGCCGATACTCATCCAGCAAGAGCTTTTCAAAGAGCTAAACAAGATGTACAGAGGTTGTAAAAGGATGCCGGAGAGCTGGAAGGAAGGCTTAATTGTACCAATATATAAAAGTGGAGATAGGGAAGACTTAGCTAACTACCGAGGAATAACGGTTATGGACTCGTCTTATAAAATCTATGCAAAGCTGTTGGAGCAAAAGCTTTTATGTGAGGAGGAAGATAAAGGCCTAATCCCAGATGTGCAAGCTGGATTTAGAAAACATTATAGTACGGTGGAGCACCTGGTGACGTTGAAATATATTGTGGAGAAGGAATTGGTTAAGAAACAAGGGAAACTTTACGCTCTGTTTATAGATTTGAAGGCAGCTTACGACACTGTGGGGAGGGAGAGAATGTGGGAATGTCTGAGAATAAAAGGTATAGCGCGGCAGTTAATCGAGAGAATCAGGGATTTATATCAGCATACCTGTTGCAGAGTGAAAGTAGGAGCGGAAGTTTCAGAAAGTTTTGAGGTTAGAATGGGGCTAAGGCAGGGTTGTCCGTTGAGTCCAATATTATTTAACCTGTACTCGGCTGATTTAGAGAGTGTACTGAGCAAAGGTCAAGCTGGAGGGGTAGTAATTGGTAATAGGAAAGTTTGGAGTTTGGCTTACGCGGACGACGTTGTGATCTTAGCTTGTACGAAAGGAGAAATGTCAGAGATGATCGATCGGGTGAAAAGATTTTTTGAAAAGAGGAAACTGGTAGTGAATGTGAAAAAGACTAAATGGATGGTGTTTCGAAAGAGAGCGGGTAATAGGAGTGAATCGTTTAAGTGGGGAAGCAGCATAATTGAGCAAGTTAGCAGCTTCAAATACCTTGGGTTTATGTTTGGGCAGGATGGGTCCGCTAAAGACTATGTGAGATATATTTGTAAAAAAGGCGTGGGTGGCTGCAAACGGGCTATGAAATGTATGGAAGGAGTGCTTGAACAATAACTTTGCAGCGAAAATGGCAGTGTGGAAGGCATGTGTGAGAAGTATTCTTTTGTATGGAGCGGAAGTGTGGGGAGTGAGAGAGGAGGAGAGAATTGAGAGAGTGCAGCTGCAGTTTCTAAAAATGGCCCTTAAACTAGACAGGTCCACGCCGACATACATTGTGCTGCAAGAAACAAATATGGTGAAAGTGTTTTCGCAAGCAGCTAGGAGGGTCGTCAAGTTTGAAAGGAAAGTGTATGGAATGGGCAATGAACGAATTGTAAAAGAAGTACTGAGAGTTGTAAGAATGGAAGGTTTGGGTATTCATAAGGTGACTAAATGGGGGAGTGAAAGGAAGAAGTTGTATGAAAGCTGCGGGTGGGCATACGGGGAAATTGCGAGAATGTTTGTGAGTGGAAGGAAGGTGGAAGAACTGGTATATGAAAGGTTAACCGAGGTGGAGCTGCAGAGTCGTCAGAGGATGATCGAGGGGAGTAATTTTCTACCTGAATATGGGAGCATGCAAGTGTTCCAAAGGCTCCCGTTGTACGTTACAAGAGATAGACTTCCTCAAGCATTGATAGCACGGCACAGATGCGGGTCAGAGGAAAAGGGCAGGAGATACTGGATGGGCTCCCGTTTTAGACGATGTGAGATATGTGGGGAAGCTAGTGACGTGTGGGAGCATTGGGCTCAAAGCTGTGCAGGATGTCAGTGGAGCAGAGAGGAGAGTGTGGTAGTAGAAGACTGGCGCTCGTGTATGAGGGAGGACGGAGCGGGATGGCCCTTAATGAAAAGAGTGGTGGAGTTAAAAAAGAATAAAACTTTAGTTCTTTTACCATCTGGTGACGCGTGATTTTATTATTATTTGAGAGGAAATGTTGTTTTTGAGAGGATTATATATATATTTTTTTTTTCTCTTTGTTTGTTTTCTTTTAGTCATTTATTATTTTTTGTTCTGTCTTAGGTTGGAGCGTGTGTGTAATTATTTGGTTAACATAGATGGTAGTAATGTTATATGTAAAACTGTAGTTGTTTATGCCAATAAAAGGAATCTAATCTACTACACTCTTCTTATGGTATATCTCGTTCTTAAGCCTTAAGCACAGTTCGCAGAAACCTACTAGCAAATAGTAAATTACCAGATTTGACATTGAAGAATCACCAAGAGGAAATATATATGAGTAAATAACTACAGTTGACAGTATTGATATAAAATCTGTTGTCTGAAAAGACAACAAAGTCGTAACACTTCAAACTTTTGTAGAGTGTTATATGTACAACAGATAAACAGCAAGGGAAAAAGATTTCAGTAGATTGTAACTTGGTAAAGGAATACAATCGACATGAGTGGGGTTCACCTAATAGATAGTCTT
Source organism: Phosphuga atrata (assembly GCA_944588485.1). NCBI lineage: Eukaryota > Metazoa > Arthropoda > Insecta > Coleoptera > Silphidae > Phosphuga > Phosphuga atrata. The sequence continues at coordinate 39,993 of CALYMW010000184.1, read as the reverse complement.
ATTGGCAGACATAAAATTACAATAAAATCAAAGAAGTGGTATTTTCGAATGTTTTACCACATTATAGATGTGTCATTAGTAAATACCTGGCTACTGTAGAAACGCGTAGATGCACAACAAAAAAGCACATCAAAGTTACAAACATTATCAAATTTTCGGGTTGAAGTTGTTATGGATCTGCCGGGCTTAGAAGTTACCAAAAAACGAGGACGAAGATCAAATCTTGAGCAGGAATTACAAAATAAAAAACAACGCCATCCGGCTTATTATATTCCTCCTCCTAAGGTGTACGCCAGGACCAGTTATCACATTGGCCAATTTGGCATAGCAGACGCCTACGGTGTAAACTTTCAAAATGTACAAGCTATACGCACGTTATGTGCGAGAAATGTAGTGCATCTCTATGTTTTAATGCAGGTAAAAATTGTTTTAAACAATTTCACCAATAAACAAAACAAAACTAAAATATTGTTATGTTCTTCAGATAATGTATACCTTGTAGCATATATGCATCATTTTGTATTTTGAGGGTAACTGAACATACACTCTATATGCAAAATGATGCATAAGTGCATCCTTATCAAATTTACGAATAAACCAACAAAATTAAAACAATAGGATTTTTTTCAAATTCTGTGCATAAATCTACATAATACTGGGTGTCCCATTTTAATCGGCCAGTAGCGATAATTCTGAAACATTGCATTGAATCAAAAAGTGTTCCAAATGAAAAGTTAATGGTTCTGAGGGGGACATCTGATGACGTAGACTTTGCCCCCCCAGCCCCCCAAGGGGGGCGGGAACAGGGGGCAACTTTAAAATCTTAAATGGAAACCCCTATTTTTTATTGCAGATTCTGATAGAGGGTTAAAAAGTATGTGAGTTTTATCCGGGTGCTGGTGGCAACTTTAAAATCTTAAATGGAAACCCCTATTTTGTTCCTCAGACTCGGATAGAGTTTCAAAATGTAGGTCAATTTTAGTCGGGGTATTTTTTAAAGTTGTTGATAGATGGCGCTGCAAACTTGAGAAAAAATTAAAAGAATTTTTCTATCACACAGTAAACGAATTTCTTATTTAGAAGATTACTATTTTTGAAAAAGGCAACAGTATTTTTCATGGCATAATTAAATTGAAATAACTCAATTAAAACCGCCGGCATTAGCGTTACGCAATTAAACTTACACTCGGTAAAATCAAATAGGCGCCCTCGGAAAATCCACAAAAATACACTCTTTTTAATTGGTTGGTAACTCGGATGAATCTTTGACTCTTGACAATTTACACAATTTTCCGGTAACGAGTGCACGTTAACGCGATACCAAATTCACAAAAAACACGAGATTAAGATTTCTTGGATTTTTTTTATTTTCGTTCCTTTTTTAAATTTAGTTTTTAAAAATGAGTTCAGTACGCAAAGCCAAGTCGTTGAGTATTCATGGACTACTCACCGACCGAAATTGTGGACATACTAAAAGTCATTGGAGAGTCGCTGAGCAATTACACCAATGCAGTAGAACTGTATCGCCAAAGATTCCCGGATCGTCGGTGTCCGTCTCGCAGTACAATGCGACGGCTGGAACAACGTTTGCGCCAAGGTCACCTACAACGACACCGACCTCGAGCGAATCTTGTGGATAACGACCCCCGCACCATCGCCATACTTGGAGCTGTACACCTCAATCCCCATATCAGTCTCCGAGAAATCCAGGCAGAAATCGGCATACCGAAATCGACGGCTCAACGGTTACTCCGCGCGGCAAAGTTCCATCCGTATCACATCATGCGCGTTCAAGAACTTCATGGAAATGATTTCGCCAAACGTGTGGGTTTCTGCAACTGGGCTGTGCAGCAGATCGACCGCGACCTTTTATTCTTCCACAGAGTCCTGTTCTCCGACGAGTGCACTTTCCAAAATACCGGATTCGTCAACATCCACAATGCCCATTATTGGAGTGCTGAAAACCCCCACTGGGTTCGACAAGTGAACGCACAGCAGCGATGGAGTGTCAACGTGTGGTGTGGACTTCTCGGCTCGCAGATAATCGGACCATTCTTCTTCGACAGGACGTTAAATGGCGCGAGGTACCTGGAATTTCTCCAGAACGATCTTCCTGTGCTGCTAGAAGAAGTCGATTTGCGTACCCGGAGGACGATGTGGTTCCAGCAGGACGGTGCCCCACCACACTATGCTCGTGCGGTTCGACAACATTTGGATGAGCTGTTTCCAGCGCAATGGATTGGTCGCGGAGGACCTATTGTTTGGCCACCCCGATCTCCGGACTTGACATCGCCTGATTTCTTCCTTTGGGGTTACCTGAAAGACGTCGTCTTCCGCGATCCTCCAACCACGCGCGAGAACATGATGGTGCGGATAACTAATGCCTGTCGTGAAATATCTCCAAATACGTTGCGGGCGTGTGTGGAGAATTTCTCCAAACGAATACGAATGTGTCGAGACCATCAGGGACACAATTTCGAGCAGTTCTTGTGAATTGCAACGGCGACGAACTCACACACACGCACACACATGAACACGCACACTCAAATGCCCATGTAACATACGACAACCAAACAGACAAACACACAGACAAACACACAAACAAACACACAGCCAAACACACAGTCAAACACACAGCCATACACAGAGTCACACACACAAACAAACACGGACAGGAACACTGACGCACACACACACGAGACGTAAATCCGACCGAGCAACCTCCTCGTGGTACGTCTTGGGTAACGCTAATGCCGGCGGTTTTAATTGAGTTATTTCAATTTAATTATGCCATGAAAAATACTGTTGCCGTTTTCAAAAATAGTAATCTTCTAAATAAGAAATTCGTTTACTGTGTGATAGAGAAATTCTTTTAATTTTTTCTCAAGTTTGCAGCGCCATCTATCAACAACTTTAAAAATGTGGGGGGCCCGGTCAAACACTGTTTGAAAAAAAAATGACATTCTTTTTTGAATTATTTTACCATTATTTAATTTGAAAAATAAGTACTCAATCGCTATTTTTGAGTACTTTACGTCTTTGTAGGGGGGGGCGGGGGTAGTATTTGAGCAGGCTGAGAAAAAAACAACCTTGTAAGGTTGTGAGTAAGTCTTAAGTAATAATAACAGTTAATTACGTGACGATTTTCGCAATTTAATTGACAAAAAACCTAATTTTTACATTTGCAGCGCCATCTCTCGACCAATAAAAAAAATGTTTCGGATAAAACTTACATACTTTTTAACCCTCTATCAGAATCTGCAATAAAAAATAGGGGTTTCCATTTAAGATTTTAAAGTTGCCCCCTGTTCCCGCCCCCCTTGGGGGGCTGGGGGGCCAAAGTCTACGGCATCAGATGTCCCCCTCAGAACCATTAACTTTTCATTTGGAACACTTTTTGATTCAATGCAATGTTTCAGAATTATCGCTACTGGCCGATTAAAATGGGACACCCAGTATACATTTTTTTTGTGAAAATTAAAAAAATTGCGCAGTAAAGGGTTAGACCTACAAAATTGTTACAAAGTAAAAGATGTTTTTAATTACTTACAAAGAAGGTGATTTTATTAAGATGTATAACATCATATAACGTTGACAAAAAAGTTATAGATTACATAACAACTAATGTAAAGCGAGCCATGGTAGCCTCGTGAACAATTTAAATATGGTGTTTAATAATTATTATTTTATTTGCGAAATGTCGGACTCCAAACCGATCGACACGGCACGAGGAAACCAACAAAAAGTTTTCGATCTATTGAAATAAATTAAAGTTGAAAAAAAACTGCGAAGGTGCGCATTGGGAACGATACTAACGTCAGTAACATTGGAAGGACACCAAAGTCACGAGAACACTGGAAAAAGATTACTTGAAGACGTAAAAGTCGTCTGGAAAATTGAATCAACCACTACGCAGCAGTTTACCCAAAAACCAAAGTAATACGGAAGATAACCAGACCTTCCTTGAAACAAGGAGCTCAACGACACCCATTTAAGAAACTATATAACAGTTGGAACCATTAAATAACACAAACCGCAGCAAAAATAGAAAATAAATAGCAAAACAGAAAACCACCCAACCAATCAACTTTGTCTAGACGTCGTCCAAGTCATAAGCCAAGCGTACATATTGCTCAACCCATATTGAGTTCACGGCTGCACTGGCTTTATGAACACATTTCAACAAATTTCTAAGAAGTCTCTTAGATAGACGTGGCTCCCTAAGAGACCTGGCAAGGACTTTTAGGTCATCATAATTGACCCCAAGGTCCTTGTCATTACAGTGAGTTGCTAAGGCGCAATAATGGGGTTTTGGGCAGACCGGCCAAAAATTCTCCTCCAGACTGACCAATCACAGAAGTGATTGCAGATTTTGCAGATTCCAATCCTATAAGACAACCTGTCGCTGAGGTGGCCGCAGTGGACGATACTAAAATATACAAGAGCTTACACTTTGTAGAATCACTGTCCCTCAGGATCAAATCGATTTTCAGGAACAAAAGCCCAGCCATTATACCAGATAAATGTCACAATACCATCAGTAGATCTTTCAGTCGCCTTAAAGACTTAACCCCCACAGTAATGCAATCAATCAAATGCTGAGTGTGAGCTGGTGTACGTTGGTCAGATCGGCCAAAGATTGTCCTCCAGACTGGCCAATCACAGAATTGATTGCAGATTTAAAAAAAAAAACTAAATTTTAATCACATTTGTTCCTGAAAATCGATTTGATCCTGAGGGACAGTGATTCTACAAAGTGCTCTTGTATATTTTAGTATCGTCCACTGCGAACATCTCAGCGACAGGTTGTCTTGTAGGATTGAAGAACAACAACTTCCTAACTACAGTTGTGGGGTAGCTGTTCTTCTTTAGGATATTAAACAATCGATCTATACTATCGTTTCGAAGATCACCAATAATTTCAATTGAAAGAAGCCTTTTTTTTCTTTTTCTAGAGTAAAAGTATTTTGACTTACCAAGTATTTTATAGGATATTGAAAATCTTTCAGTTCTATCGAAATTTGTATTTGTAAAACACCGAAAATACTTAAATATTCACTGGAAATCTAAGAACGTTGAAAGTAAAATTTAGATATCAAGAATACATGCACTAGTGAGGACAAGCAAATTCTTGAAACATCTCCATTCAAATTAAATTGTAAGTTTAGGTCTGAGAACCTATTTAGATTAATAATAATTGAAATGAACAATAATTGTAATAGTTTTTGAAATATTTCAAATGAAAATTAACATGCGGGGATCCCTGTAGAAAGAAAAATTAGTGAAAAGAGAGTGAAGCATTATAATTTTTACAGAAATAAAATTATATAATAATTTTTTTTGCAGAAAAGTTGGCAGATTTCTTTTCAATGTAGTAGATTTGGGCAAGACACTAAAAGGTGGTAGAAGTACCGAAAAGTTGGTAGAGTTAGTATCGCTGGCTGTGTGTGTGTGTGTGTGCGTGCGATTATCGATACTAGACCAGCAGCAAATAGCAGCGTGGCCGGTTGTATAATACTGAACACGGAACGTATTTGTTTGTTTTAAGTTAACAGAAATACATTGTATAACTCGTGATACCTATCGCCCCCCTGGATACCTACTGCCCCCTATATCGCCCCCTGCCTACCTAGCGACCCCCAAAACGATGTCATCGCCCACTGGGGGGCGATATCGCCCACTTTGAGAAACGCTGATCTAACGTTACAAGTGCACATATCTTTTTTTCCTCTGCGAGCGTGTAGGTCATATTGCCCAGAACTGCAACGCAGCCGAGTTTTGCCCTATATGCAACGCAAAGAGCCACAGAGCAGATTCGGCAATGTTCAGAATCTGTTCGGCAGATTCGGCCCGATTTTACAGAAGGCGCTATCGGAGGCTAGGCGTAAAAGTAAGGCACAAAAATGACAATGCAGTTCATACAAGTGGGTAAGGGGTGACGGCAATAATCACCAAGTAAGTCCGACCCAAATGCCAACCTCTCCTGCACGCGGTGCCCGCTGCTAGATAACGAACGAGGCTCTGGCGACCGAGTCATGGCGGTATAACCATTCCAACGAGAATAAAGGAAATGTATTCTCACAACATAAAGGAAGGCAACGGGATACCACCTTTATTATTCTTTCCCACGACAATAACATGAGTACATTTAATTCAAAACTTTCCGGAGCTATAAATAGTTCCCCAATCGGATCTCCGGGGGGGGCGGCTTTAAATGTAACAAATATAAGAGCAAACCTAAGAAAACCATTGAAGATAGGAACATGGAATGTAAGAAGCCTATTTGAAGCTGGGAAATTGGCAAACCTCACACGAGAAATGAACAGACTTGAACTAGATGTCCTGGGCGTTGCTGAGACCTGGTGGCCTGGCGTCGGAGAGTGCAATGTGGATAACGGAGTATTTTTCTACTCTGGTAATGAAGATCCAAAACATAGGAAGGGTGTAGGAATCGTTATAACTAAAGAACTATTGAAATCTGTGGTGGACTTTGTCCCATACTCGGACCGCACTGCTTTATTGAAGCTCAGAGCCAAGCCAAACGATCTTAATATAATACAGGTATATGCACCAACTGCGGAATCGCCGCACCAAGATGTAGAAAATCTTTATGATGAAGTCAAAGAATTGCTTAAATTGTGGGTGACACAAAATTAATTATGGGTGACTTCAATGCCAAAATAGGTAAGGGTAGAGAGTTGAGGAGTTGGTCGGACCATATGGTCTTGGAGAAAGGAACGAGAGAGGCGATCGACTTTTGCAATTCTGCCAAGAGGAAAGCATGAGAATAACAAATACATGGTTTCAACTACACCCTCGCCGACTTTATAGCTGGAAGTCCCCAGCGGACCGACTACACAATTTAGTGCGAAACCAAATAGATTTCATCCTAATTAACCAGAGATTCAGCTCGACCATCAAGAGGGCCGTCACATATCCTGGGGCGGATGTACCTTCTGACCATGTGCTGTTGATGGCCGTCTTGAAAATTTCCTTGTCAAGGCAAAGAAAGTCAACCACACAGCGACGGGTGGCGCTGGAAAAATTGAGGGACCCAATAATAAAATCTGAGATGTGTAATGAGATAAACACACAAATTCAAACAATAACATCGAATATTGGAGATGAGCCGACGCAATCTTGGACAAAGATAATGGACATTGCAACAAACTCAATGCAAAACAGATTAGGATATAGGACAAAGAACAAAAAGCAAAAATGGATGACGGATGAGATTTTGTTGTTAATGGACGAACGTCGAAAACACAAGAACAAGGCGGACAGCAGCAGGTACAAAGAAATTCAAAGACTAATAAGATCAAAGATTAGAATAGCAAAAAACGAATGGCTTAAACGTGAATGCTCAGAAATAGAACAGCTGCAAAATCAACACGACGATTTTAATCTGCACAAAAAGCTAAAGGAGACTGCTGGCATATATAAAAAAATGAGATCAACTATAACAGTAAATATTAGCAACCAGATAGTCCTCGACAACAAAGAAAAGAACAATGTCTGGGAAAGGTATATTGAAGAACTTTTTGACGACGACAGACCCCCAGCTGGCACCAATAACTCTCTAACCAATAACTCTCTGATCACTAAGGCCCATCGTTCACTAAGGGCGAGACTAAAAACGCTATACGTAATTCAAAAAATAACAAAGCGGCTGGCCCAGATGAAATTCCGTCAGAAATACTTAAACTCCTAGATGAAAGAGGCATCACAGCACTACATAAAGTATTTAACACCATATATGAGACAGGTCACTACCCCAAACAGTGGTTGTGCTCTACCTTTATCCCCCTGCCTAAGAAGACCAATGCAAGAAAATGTGAAGATCATAGATTTATTAGCCTGATGAGCCACACTTTAAAAATATTCCTCAAAATCATACACCAGAGAATTTACAAGAAATGTGAAAGAGACATAGGCGACTCGCAGTTTGGGTTTAGACAGGGTTTAGGTACACGAGAAGCGATAGTTGCAACACAAGTGCTTGTCCAAAACTGCTATGATCAGAGAAAGGATGTGTGTCTATGTTTCATAGACTATGAAAAGGCATTTGATCGCGTACAACACCACAAATTAATGCAGCTCCTCAATAGGCTTGATATAGACCAAAAGGACATTAGATGCATTGAAAACCTATATTGGAACCAAACAGCGCAAATCAAATTAGGCAATAATATGTCCAAAGCCATACAGATTAGAAGGGGGGTACGACAGGGATGTGTGCTGTCTCCACTCCTATTCAACTTATATTCGGAAACAATATTCCAAGAGGCTTTGGAAGACGAGGAAATGGGAGTCAAAGTTAATGGAGTGTGGATTAACAATATCCGCTATGCTGACGATACGGTCTTAATCGCGGATAACATACACGACCTACAACAACTGGTCAACAAGGTAGGAGAACAGAGCAAATCAATGGGCTTAAATATCAACATCAAAAAAACAAAGTTTATGATTATCTCTAGAAACCTAAATATGTTTGAAAACTCCACCATAACATTTAACGCAGGGCCCATAGAAAGAGTAGAAAAATTTAAATACTTGGGCATCTGGCTTTTCGAAGACTGGACATCAGACAAGGAAATAAAATGTCGCATTGAACAAGCTCGACAGGCATTCCTGAGGTTTCGAAGAGTGCTGACCTGTTCCGATTTTGACCTCAACCTAAGACTCAGATTCATTAAATGCTACGTCTGGTCGGTGCTTCTTTACGGTATGGAAGGTTGGACATTAAAGACGGCTGCAATTAACAAATTAGAGGCTTTCGAGATGTGGCTGTATCGCAGAATCCTGAAGATACCTTGGACGGCTAGATTAACAAACGAAGAAGTTCTAAGACGTGTCAACAGACAACGTAAACTGTTTGAATTGATTAAGAAAAGAAAAACGGCATATCTAGGGCATATAATGCGGAACACGAAATATCAATTCTTGCATCTATTGGTCGAAGGCAATATCGAAGGCCGGAGAGGGATCGGAAGGAAAAAAATGTCCTGGCTGCGAAATATCAGACAGTGGACAGGGCTACGCCATATACAGTCGTTGATACACACCGCAAGGAATAAGGAAGCAATGGAAAATGTTATCGCAAACATCCATTAATGGATACGCATTGGAAGAAGAAGAAGTTCATACAAATAAATACTATGAGATGCCGTGCAGTATACGACCTCTTAATCGCAACGGCATTAGAACTTAAAGCGGACATATTACTGGTAAGTGAACCCAATAAGAAGTTGGTAGAGAACGTAGACTGGTTCACGGACAATAGAAAGGACACAGCCATCAGAGTCTTAAATCGCAAGATACCCGTGATTAAGACAGGAAGTGGTCCTGGTTTCGTATGGATAGAGCTGCAGAAATATATTATACACTGCTGTTACTTCTCACCAAATGAAAATATAGAGAAGCTGAATGAATCGCTAGAAGCATTAAATCAAGAAATAAGGGGTGAAAGTAAAAAGGCTCTAATTGCTGGTGATTTTATGGCCAAGTTTCCCTACTGGGGTTCTCCAAAGGTAGACAAGAGAGGTGATCTCATTATGGACTGGGCAGCCGAACTAGAACTCGTCGTTCAAAATAAAGGAGCTACGCATACACTCGTCAGGGGAAACGTTCAATTCATAATAGACCTTACTTTTACGACAGTCGGCTTATCTGGAAAGCCATGGAAGAACTAACCATGGAAGAACTAACTAAGCCATGGAAGAACTAACGGCTGGAGTCTAAAGGGCTGAATGTATTGCAGCCAGAAGAAAATATCAGCGATACCGTACCAAAAAAGCAGGGGTTGACAAAGTCTTCACTTCATTCACTTTACAAAAAAGCTAAAAAGGCTATCTTCGATACCTAATTAACAAAGCTAAGCGGGATCACTGGAGAAAACTGTGTGAAAATCTCGACGACAATTTCAAACGTGCAAAAGAAGGCTCAAAATCCAACATCCAAACGTGCAAATGACGATGGAGAGAATGCTACAGGTAGTCGAAGTCCCTTTCCCACGGAAAAAACCCTTTCTTTGGCAACAACCTAAAGTTGTTGAAATTCCATTGTTTAACCAAGAGGAACTAGCTCCCATCTGAGATGGAAAATCGCCGGGACTAGACAATGTGCCACCAGAAGTAGTTAAAACCATCGCCCAGCAAGAACCTAAGTTCACTCTGGAAGTAATGAATGCTCTCCTAACTGCTGGAAACTTTCCAGACAAGTGGAAGCGTTCAAGACTGGTTTTTATTAGGAAGAGATAAGCCAGTTGGGGAACCTTCATATTATAGGCCCCTTTGCCTTCTAGATGTGTTGGGGAAACTTGTTAGAAAGTCTACTACTGAGGAGATTACAGAAGGAGCTTGACACCAGACTGGGTTTATCCGATAAGCAAATTGGGTTCCGCAAAGGTAGATCTACCACGGGTGCAATAGAGGAAGTTAAAAAAATAGCAGAGAAAGTTAGAGCCGGCACACAAAGAACTAAAAAAATGTGTGCACTAATAACTTTTGATGTGCAAAATTGAATGCATTTTGCACTCTGCCAACTGGGAACAACTAATGGGCGAACATACAAGAAGACGTATAGCACCTTACCTACTACGAATGTTAAGAAGTTACCTTACCAACAGAAAACTAGTACTACAGGCCCTAAATGAGACGGTAAAAGTAGAGGTAAGCTGTGGTGTCCCACAGGGCTCTATATTAGGTCCCACGCTATGGAACGTCTTCTACGACGATATTTTAAGAATGAAGCTGCCTGAAGGCGCCACGCTAATTGGTTTCGCGGACGACTTAGCCTTGGTCGTAACTGCAAAAAATGAACAAGGAATAATGCGTACTGCAAACCACGTAATATGTATGGTAACCCAGTGGATTACAACGAGGAAACTGAAGCTAGCACCCGAAAAAACCGAGGCAGTCCTGTTGACAGGACAAAGGAAACTTATGCCAATCAAATTTAAAGTGGGAACCACGGAAATAATCCCAAAACAACAAATAAAATACCTCAGCATTTTAGTAGATAAAGGACTTACATTCTCAGCACACCTCACAGATACTGCAGGAAAAGGATTAAAGAGCAATGGAAAACATAATGACAAACGTTGGGGGACCCAGAAGCTCCAAGCGTAAACTTTTAGGTATGGTAGCACAATCTGCTATGTTATATGGAGCTCCACTCTGGGCAGAAAAAATGAATACAAGAAGCTGCGCAGAAAAATTGGAATCAGTACAACGTAAAATTGCATTACCGTACAGTATCCTTAGAGGCAGCATTAGTAATCGCCACTATTACACCCATCGATTTGCTCACAAAAGAAAGAAGAGACTTAAGCAAGACAGGCCACAACAATCACAGGCAGAAAGCCAGAGTGAATCTCCTCAATGAATGGCAGCAAAGATGGTCACATGCAGAGAAAGGTCTGTGGACTAGCCCACTGATACCAGACTTAACTGTATGGACCAACAAGAAACACGAAAAAGTTAGTTACCATCTTACGCAATTTCTAACTGGTCACGGTTGTTTCAATGACTTTCTACACCACATTGGTAGATCATCGGATAATTCTTGTGAACTTTGGTGAAATAGACACAGTAAACCACATAATATTTGAATGCTACAGATGGGAAAGTGATAGACATGAAGCTGTAAAGAATATGGGTACACCTTTCCACGCACAAACAGTCATGGCCTATATGTTAGAAAATAAAGAAAATTGGGACACAGACGATCCACAAGACTTATCCGAACAATAATATCGACAAAACAAACAGATGAGAGACCAAGTATAATGAAAACTAACTAAATGACAACAACGAGCACTCTGAAGCCATGTGATAAGCGTTTCCGGAGAGCCTGGTTGGTTTCCTGGGGACCACTTGTTTGTATATATATACTACAGCTACGCCCCGAAAAAAAATAAAGTCTTGTCTGTCTAGTCTTCCTTGTATAGTTTTGTCCATTTAACCTTGACCATCCAATCACAATCATCTAGTCTTATATCTAGTCACAATCAGCTTGGTCTTGTCCGTAAAGTCACCACGATCTAGACTTGACTGTTGAGTGTTTTCTATTTGCTTGATGTGAGAGACTTGGAGAAATACTCCTATAAACGACATTGAAGCTAATAAATACAAAGCAATATATTTGTCGTAACATTTGTCAGAGCAATTAAACACATTTTCATTTTTATTCTAAGGAATAAAGCAAAAGTATTATACTTACACGTGAGCATCAACTGCAAGAAATCAGAGCAGGCATCGCACATTTTCGGAAGACCTGCCGGCGAAATGCATCGACGAGACAGCCACAGTAGCTCAGAGTGGACACGAAGGGACGGATGAAGGAGGCGTTCGGACACCTATCTAAAAAGAGACTGGGAAGGGGGGCCTTGACAGGGAGTAGAATCTAAACAAAGAATGAGAGTGTGTGTGCGCGAAAGGGAACGAAACAAAACACTGCAAACACCCGTCAGAACCGCGTCTGGACGAACATCCCCTGTGTTTGTTGTGTTCCGCGTGCGGGCCGGAACGGCGCGTTCTCGCCCGGGTTTCTCTGTCGGCGGGCGGGTGCTCTCACGAGGACGCTTCCACCATGCTCGCGACACTTTCCGCTGGGCACTGTTCCGTCGTTCGCCGATTTCCTTTGCTCGCTAAACATACACAGACACCAAACGTCTATAGACAGCTGTCAAAATCGGACGGCGGTTGGCAGCGCTGGCGCCACCAGCGATCGCCGGTAAACTCCATCCCGATACCTCCTTTGTCCAATCTTCAACGAGTTTAATCAAATTCTCCTTAGAAAACAACAAAAATACGCACAAATTCGCGTTCTAAAACAAATTTTAAACAAAACTACTAATTTTGTTTTTAAATTATTTCTTTAAATCACTAAAATAACAAAATAAGTTATTTGAAATTGTAGGTAAACTTCATACCTAAACCTTCTAATTGTCGGAAAAGACTAGATTAGACAAGACTATATAGTCCAGATTAGATAAAACTAGTACAGATTAGATAAGACTAGTACAGATAAAACAAGGTTTAACTAGATTAGATAAGTCTTGTCAAGAATGGATTAGGTTTAATAAGATTGGATGAGGCCATAGAAGGATAGACAAGGCTATGCAAGATTAGAGAAGACTAGTCAACACCTGACGAGACTAAACTAGATCAGACAAGTCCAGACAGGACCAGAGCAGACATGAGTAGACAATATCTGTCAAGAACAGGATAAACAAGGCCTGACAAGACTAGACAAAACTAGAGCAGAGCAGACAAGACCAGACAATACCAGATAAGACCAGACACCATCAGACAAGACCTGAAAAGACCAGACAAGACCTGACAACAAGACCAGAACACAAGACCAGACAAGACCCTGACAAGACCACAAGACCAGACAAGTTCAGACAGGGCCAGGTAAGGTTAGACAAGCTCAGACAAGTTCAGACAAGACCAGACATTATTAGACATGACCAGACAATAACAGACATGACTAGACAAGATCAGACAAGACCAGACATGAGCAGACAAGACCAGACAAGACCAGAGAAGACCAGACAAGACAATCAGACAAAACCTGACAAAACCAGACAGGTCCAGACAGTATCAGATAAGTTCATACAAGATTAGAGAAGACCTGCCAGGTACAGTAAAGACCAGACCAGACAAGACCATACAAAACCAGAAATGACCGGAGAAGACCAAACATGACCAGACAAGACCAGACCACATCAGACAAGTCCAGACAAGGCTAGACAAGCTCTGACAAGTTCAAACAAGACTGTACCTAACACGCAAGACCAGACAAAACCAAACATGCCCATACAAGTTCAGACAAGTCCAGACAAGGCCAGATCTGAGCAGACAAGTCCAGACAATACCAAACAAGAGCGCACAAAACCAGGCATGACCAGACAAGACAAGACCTAACAAGACCAAACAAGACCAGACAGGATCAGATGTTTAGAATGGAATTAGAATTGAATTATGTTCCTTGCAAAGTTCTGTCATATTTGACAATCAGAATTGCTTGTTATATTTTGTTAAATTTGACAATCACAATGAAGTTACTTGTCATGTTGGGTCAAATTTTTGTTCAAAGGTCAATTTTTGTTCAAGGACTAGACAAAACATGAAGTTGTTTCGTCTCAATTTCGTCTTAAGTTATCTAGAATTATGGAACGCCGACGAGATTAAATTAAACGTATGCCATTGGAAACATTGCCAGAATCGAGTCTAGTCTGAGGCATTTGTCAGATTTGATATGTCCCAAATCATATTTTTGTTGTGTCACTTGTCATATTTGACTTGTATCACTCGTCAAAATTACGTCAATTACGTGTCAAAATTACGTCAATTACGTATCAATATTACGTCACTTGTGAAATTTGACTCACTTGTCAAAATCAAGTCGAAGTTACGTCACGTGCTAAATTTGACTCACTTGTCAAATTTACGTCACGTGACAAATTTGACTGACGTGTCTAAATTACATGAAAATTACGTCACAATTTAATAAAGGATTCTTAATTAAAGGATTGAAAATCGTGTTTTTAGCAAATAAATTATTCAAGCATTCTTGGCTTCTCTTCAGCTTCTTGTGTTTCTTCTGGTTTCGCCGCTTCTTGGCCTTTGTCTTCTTCGTCCTCCAAGATTTGCAACTCCTGCTCGCTGATTTCGTCCTCTGGATACTCGGACGAGCTCAATTTCGCGTTCTTCTCAAACTCCTCAACAACCTAAAACATTCACAAACGTTTCCTATTCAAATACACCTTTTTACAGTTGAAATTTCGGTCATGTTTTCGGGCACTTTTTTTACTATAACCAGTGAAAATAACAAAATGTGCCCGAAACTTTCATAATCCGGCTTTTAAACATTGTGGACGCGCATGCGCTTAACTAACCGTTAAAGGTCTATTATTGAAGTTCATTTGTCATGTTTTCGGGCACTTTTTTATGTATAACCAGTGAAAATAACAAAATATGGCCGAAACTTTCATATTCCCGCCTTTTGAACATTGCGGAAGCGCATGCGCTTAACTAACCGTAAAAAGGTCTATTAGTGAAATTCATTTGACTCACCTCTTGTTTCTTCAGCGCTTCCAGTTCCATTTTCTGCGTCCTCTTGAAGAATCCAGCCTTCACCAGGCCAAGAATCAGCAGCAGCAGGATCAGGATGGCCACGATAGCCGAGACTATGATAATCCATATGTCCACGTGGCTTTCGGGCATTTCCCCGTGGAAAACCGTCGTGATTTCGGCACTGTCATCCCTTAAAACACAGAAACATTGCTGGAATCGAGTCTAGTCTGAGTCATTTGTCAGATTTGATATGTTGCAAGTCATATTACCGTTGTGTCAATTGTCATATTTAACTTGTAGCACTTGTCAAAATAACGTTACATGCCAGATTTGACTTTTTTATTTGTCAAAATTACTTCAATTCCGTGTCAAAATTTTGTCAAATGTCAAATTAGATTTGTATTACTTGACAAAATTAAGTAAAATGTCAAATTTGACTCGAATCACTTGTCAAAATTACGTCACATGTCAAATTTGACTTGTTTAACTTGTCAAAATTAATTAATTCCATGTTAAAAATTTGTCACATGTCAAATTTGACTTCTATTACTTGTCAAATTTCACTTGTATCACCTGTCAAAATTACGTTACTTGTGTTGTGTTGTTTTACTTATCAAAATTACTTCAATTTCGTCAAAGTTTTGTCAAAATTATGTCATATGTCAAATTTAACTTGTATTACTTGTGAAAATCAACTAACTTCCTTGTCAAAATTACACAAAATGTCAAATTTGACTTGTATCACTTGTCAAAATTACGTCACTTGTCAAATTTGACTTGTTTTACATGTCAAAATTATTACAATTTCGTGTAAAAATTTTGTCATATGTCAAATTTAACTTGTATTACTTGTAAAAATTAAGTAAATAACTTGTCAAAATTACGAAAAATGTCAAATTTGACTTGTATCACTTGTCAAAATTACGTCACTTGTCAAATTTGACTTGTTTTGCTTGTCAAAATTACTTCAATTCCGTGTCAAAATTTTGCCAAATGTCAGATTTGACCTGTATTGCTTGTCAAAATTAAGTAACTACATGTCAAAATTACGTAAAATATCAAATTTAACTGGTAACGGTTGTCAAAATTACGTCACTTGTCAAATTTGACTTTTATCAGTTGTGACTAATGTTCCACTTGTTAAATTTGATTCCTTGACTTATTACAAAGACAAGATATGTCAACTTTGACACTCAAAATAAATGCATGTACCGAAGTTCGTCAGAATTGTTGAAATTATGACAATAAAACATAGTGTCATATACTTACAGCTTTCCGGATTGTTCAAAGTTTTCCAGCGTCACGTTTGCCATCGACGTCAGAATGAATTTGGTTCTTTCATTTGCGAATGCTGCAACAAATAACACAGATTAATACTGTGTCAAACTTGACAATCACATTGAAATGTTCGTCAAATTACAATTTAATTATGTTCCTTGTTATGTTCTGTCAAATATAACAATTGCCATTTGATTGTGGTCCACGTAATATTTTGTCAAGTTTGACAATCACAATTCAGTTATAGGTACTCGTTGTTATGTTTTGCCAAATTTGATAATTAGAAGTCAAGAAATGACTTAATTAATTAATGCTGTGTCAAACTTGACAATCACCAAGCGATGATGTTCCTTGAAATGTTTTTTAAATTACAATTCAAGTATGTCCCTTGTTATTTTTTTGTCAAATTTGACATTTGATAATGACGCATGTAATGTTTTGTCAAGTTTGACATTTACAATTTAATTATAATTATATAGCGTCAAATGAAAAATAATTTGGTTCTTTCATTTGCCAAGGCTGCAAGAAATGACACAGATTAATACTGTGTCAAACTTAACAATAAATACAATGATGTTCTTTAAAATGTTTTTCAAATTATAATTCAATTATGCTCCTAATTATGTTTTGTCAAGTTTGACAATCACTATTCGATTATATTCATTGTTTTGTTTTACCATATTTGAGAATCAGATGTGAAAATGAAGACGTCAAATGCAAATAAATTTGGTTCTTTCATTTGCGAATGCTGCAACAAATGACACAGATGAATGCTGTGTCATACTTGACAATCACAACGCAATGATGTTCCATGAAATGTTTGTAAAATTACTATTCAATTATGTTTCCTGTTTAGACTTGTCAAATTTGACAATTAGATTTGATTATGGCCCACGAAATGTTTTGTCAAGTTTGACAATCGCAATACAATTATGTTAATCGATATGCTTTGACAAATTTGACAATTAGACGTCAAAATGAAGACGTCAAAAAAAAAATTAGGTTCGTTCATTTGCAAATTCTGCAAGAAATGACACAGATTAATGATGTGTCAAACTTGACAATCACCATGCAATGATGTTCCTTGAAATGTTTTTCAAATTACAATTCAATTATGTTCCTTGTTATGTTTTGTCAAATTTGAAAATTGCCATATGATTATATTCCACTTAATGTTATGTCAAGTTTGACAATCATTATTCAATTATATTCATTGTTTTGCTTTACCAAATTTGACAATCAGACGTCAAAATGAAAATAGATTTGGTTCTTGCATTTGCGAATGCTGCAACAAATGACACCGATTAATGCTGTGTCAAACTTGACAATCACCTTGCAATGATGTTCCTTGAAATGTCTTTTAAATTACAATTCAATTATGTTCCTTGTTAAGACTTGTCAAATTTGACAATTGCATTCGATTGTGACCCACGAAATGTTTTGTCAATTTTGACAATCGCAATACAATTATGTTAATTGTTATGCTTTGACAAATTTGACAATTAGGCGTTAAAATGAAGACGTCAAATGAAAATAAATTTAGTTCTCTCATTTGCGAATGCTGCAACAAATGATACAGATGAATGCAGTGTCATACTTGACAATCACAACGCAACGATGTTCCTTGAAATGTTTGTCAAATTACCATTCAATTATCTTTCTTGTTCGGCTTGTCAAATTTGACAATTGCATTTGATTCTGACCCACGAAATGTTTTGTCAAGTTTGACAATCGCAATACGATTATGTTAACTGTTATGCTTTGAAAAATTTAACAATTAGACGTCAAAATGAAGACGTCAAATGAAAATAAATTTGGTTCTTTTATTTGTAAAGGCTGCAAGAAATGACACATTAATGCCGTGTCAAACTTGACAATCACAATGCAATAATGTTCTTTGAAATGTTTATCAAATGACAATTCAATTATGTTCCTTGTTATGTTTTATCAAATTTGACAATTGCAATTTGATTATATTCCACGTAATGTTTGGTCACGTTTGACAATCACTATTGAATTATATTCATTGTTTTGTTTTACCAAATTTGACCATCAGACGTCAAAACGAAGAAGTCAAATGCAAATAAATTTGGTTCTTTCATTTGCGAATTCTGCAACAAATGACACAGATGAATGCTGTGTCATATTTAACAATCACA
Organism: Phosphuga atrata; assembly: GCA_944588485.1. Classification (NCBI taxonomy): domain Eukaryota; kingdom Metazoa; phylum Arthropoda; class Insecta; order Coleoptera; family Silphidae; genus Phosphuga; species Phosphuga atrata. The sequence continues at coordinate 21,470 of CALYMW010000184.1, read as the reverse complement.
ACGCAATGATGTTCCTTGAAATGTTTGTCAAATTACCATTCAATTATATTCCTTGTTAAGGCTTGTCAAATTTGACAAATGCATTTGATTATGACCCACGAAATGTTTTGTAAAGTTTGACAATCGCAATACAATTATGTTAATTGTTATGCCTTGACAAATTTCACAATTAGACGTCAAAATGAAGACGTCAAATAAAAATAAATTTGGTTCTTGCAATTGCAAATGCTGCAAGAAATGACCAAGATTAATGCTGTGTCAAACTTGACAATCACCATGTAATGATGTTCCTTGAAAAGTTTGTAAATTATAATTTAATTATATTCCTTGTTATATTCTGTCAAATATGACATTTGACATTTGATAATGACTCATGTAAAGTTTTGTCATGTTTGACAATTTCAGTTCAATTATATTCGTTGTTATGTTTTGACAAATTTGTCAATTTGAGGTCAAGATGAAGACGCCAAAATGAAAATAAATTTGGTTCTTTCATTTGCAAATGCTGCAGGAAATGACACAGATTAATGCTATATCAAACTTGACAATCACAGTGCAATGATGTCCCTTCAATTATCAAATGTCATATTTGACAGAACATAACAAGGAATATAATTGAATTGTAATTTGACAAACATATCAAGGAACATCACTGTATTGTGATTGTCAAATGTTTGTCAAATTACAATTCAATTATGTTCTTTGTTATATTTTGTCAAATTTGACAATTACCGTTTGATTATAGTCCACATAATGTTTTGTCAAGTTTGACAATCACAATTCAATTATATCCATTGTTATGTTATGCCAGATTTGACAATTATAATTCAATTATGTTGCTTATGAAGTTTTGTCAAATTTGACAATCAGGATTCAATTAAGTTTCTGGAGTTGTTTTGTCAAATTTGACAATCACAACAAGGTTCCCTGTCAAATGTTACAATGTTTTGTCAAATGTTACAATGTCTTGTCAAATGTTACAATCGCAATTGAATATTTATAGTTGGGACAGTTTTGTTAGTAACTAACCAACAGTTGGTAACACTTGATAATCATATGACTGTCAAACTTACCTTGAAGGACAGACGCGTCTAAAACCGCCTTGATTTTGACAAAAGCGACGCTTTGCCTGGCGTTGAAGGGCCCAATGGCGCAACGAATCCTGGAGCAAATCGCCCTATCACAATTGAGCAGGAAACTCTCTTCCTGCTTCCCACTTCCAGGATCCACTTGCGCTTCTCTTCCCAATCCCTCTTCACTTTCCGTATCCACTTCCGTTTCCTGCCTCTTCCTCCTAGCCGGCAGCTTCTCCTCGTTGTCGGTCTCCAGGTTCGACAAGTCCTCGTCAACCTCGCCCGGATTAGGGGCGGTGACGTAACGGACCTGAGTCAGGCTCTCGCAGGTGAAGGGCCGTCCGGCTAAAACCCCAGAAACGGGGTAAAGGCTTATGAAGGTCAGGTCTTCGCCTTCGGGTGAAGGGATGCTTGTTGGGATGTAAAGGTCGAAGAAGACCTTGTCCACAGTGCTACGACCCACTTTCTCCACCTGTAAAAAAATAAATATCACTAGGGAATGTCAAAATGTCACTAGGCAATGTCAAAATGTCACTAGGGAATGACAAAATGTCACTAGGGAATGTCAAAATGTCACCGGGGAATGTCAAAATGTCACTAGGAAATGTCAAAATGTCACTAGGGAATGTCAAAATGTCACTAGGGAATGTCAAAATGTCAGTAGGGAATGTCAAAATGTCACTAGGAAATGTCACAGATTAATGCTGTGTCAAACTTGACATTCACCATGCTATGATGTTCCTTGAAATGTTCCTATTCAATAATGTTCCTTGTTAAGATTTGTAAAATTTGACAATTGCATTTGATTATGGCTCACGAAATGTTTTGTCAAGTTTGACAATCGCAATACAATTAAGTTAATTTTTACGCTTTGTCAAATTTGACAATTAGACAAAAAGACGTCAAAAATTTGGTTCTTTCATTTGTAATTGCTGCAAGAAATGACACAGATTAATGCTGTATCAAACTTGACAATCACCATGCAATGATGTTCCTTGAAATGTTTTTCAAATTACAATTCAATTATGTTGCTTGTTATGTTCTGTCAAATATGACATTTGACATATGACAATGTTTTGTCAAGTTTGACAAATTCATTTCAATTATATTCATTGTTATGTTTTGACAAATTTGTCAATATGAGGTCAAGATGAAGACGCCAAATGAAAATAAATTTGGTTCTTTTATTTGCAAATGCTGCAAGAAATGACACAGATTAATGCTGGTCAAACTTGACAATGTCAAAATGTCACTAGGGAATGACAAAATGTCACTAGGGAATGTCAAAATGTCACCGGGGAATGTCAAAATGTCACTAGGAAATGTCAAAATGTCACTAGGGAATGTCAAAATGTCACTAGGGAATGTCAAAATGTCACTAGGGAATGTCAAAATGTCACTAGGAAATGTCAAAATGTCACTAGGGAATGTCAAAATGTAACTAGGGAAAGTAAAAATGTCACTAGGGGAAGTCAAAATTTCACAAAGGAATGTCAAAATGTCACTAGGGAATGTCATAATGTCACCAGGGAATGTCAAAAAGTCACTAAATAATGTCAAAATGTCACTAGGAAATGTCAAAATATAACTAGGAAATGTGAAAATGTCACAAGGGAATGTCGATATGTCACTAGGGAATGTCAAAATGTCACTAGGAAATGTCAAAATGTCACTAGGGAATGTCAAAATGTAACTAGGGAATGTCAAAATGTCACTAGGGAATGTCATAATGTCACCAGGGAATGTCTAAAAGTCACTAGATAATGTCAAAATGTCACTAGATAATGTCAAAATGTCACTAGGGAATGTCAAAATGTCACCAGGGAATGTCAAAATGTCACTAGGGAATGTCAAAATTTCACTAGGGAATGTCAAAATGTCACTAGGAAATGTCAAAATGTCACTAGGGAATGTTAAAATGTCACTAGGAAGTGTCAAAATGTCACTAGGAAATGTCAAAATGTCACTAGGGAATGTCAAAATGTCACTAGGGAATGTCAAAATGTCAGTAGGGAATGTCAAAATGTCACTAGGAAATGTCACAGATTAATGCTGTGTCAAACTTGACATTCACCATGCTATGATGTTCCTTGAAATGTTCCTATTCAATAATGTTCCTTGTTAAGATTTGTAAAATTTGACAATTGCATTTGATTATGGCTCACGAAATGTTTTGTCAAGTTTGACAATCGCAATACAATTAAGTTAATTTTTACGCTTTGTCAAATTTGACAATTAGACAAAAAGACGTCAAAAATTTGGTTCAGACATGTGGTTCTGTTTGGACACAGATTAATGCTGTATCAAACTTGACAATCACCATGCAATGATGTTCCTTGAAATGTTTTTCAAATTACAATTCAATTATGTTGCTTGTTATGTTCTGTCAAATATGACATTTGACATATGACAATGTTTTGTCAAGTTTGACAAATTCATTTCAATTATATTCATTGTTATGTTTTGACAAATTTGTCAATATGAGGTCAAGATGAAGACGCCAAATGAAAATAAATTTGGTTCTTTTATTTGCAAATGCTGCAAGAAATGACACAGATTAATGCTGGTCAAACTTGACAATGTCAAAATGTCACTAGGGAATGACAAAATGTCACTAGGGAATGTCAAAATGTCACCGGGGAATGTCAAAATGTCACTAGGAAATGTCAAAATGTCACTAGGGAATGTCAAAATGTCACTAGGGAATGTCAAAATGTCACTAGGGAATGTCAAAATGTCACTAGGAAATGTCAAAATGTCACTAGGGAATGTCAAAATGTAACTAGGGAAAGTAAAAATGTCACTAGGGGAAGTCAAAATTTCACTAAGGAATGTCAAAATGTCACTAGGGAATGTCATAATGTCACCAGGGAATGTCAAAAAGTCACTAAATAATGTCAAAATGTCACTAGGAAATGTCAAAATATAACTAGGAAATGTAAAAATGTCACAAGGGAATGTCGAAATGTCACTAGGGAATGTCAAAATGTCACTAGGAAATGTCAAAATGTCACTAGGGAATGTCAAAATGTAACTAGGGAATGTCAAAATGTCACTAGGGAATGTCATAATGTCACCAGGGAATGTCTAAAAGTCACTAGATAATGTCAAAATGTCACTAGATAATGTCAAAATGTCACTAGGGAATGTCAAAATGTCACCAGGGAATGTCAAAATGTCACTAGGGAATGTCAAAATTTCACTAGGGAATGTCAAAATGTCACTAGGAAATGTCAAAATGTCACTAGGGAATGTTAAAATGTCACTAGGAAGTGTCAAAATGTCACTAGGGAATGTCAAAATGTCACTAGGGAATGTCAAAATGTCACTAGGGAATGTCAAAATGTCACTAGGAAATGTCACAGATTAATGCTGTGTCAAACTTGACATTCACCATGCCATGATGTTCCTTGAAATGTTACTATTCAATAATGTTCCTTGTTAAGATTTGTAAAATTTGACAATTGCATTTGATTATGGCTCACGAAATGTTTTGTCAAGTTTGACAATCGCAATACAATTAAGTTATTTTTTACGCTTTGTCAAATTTGACAATTAGACAAAAAGACGTCAAAAATTTGGTTCTTTCATTTGTAATTGCTGCAAGAAGTGACACAGATTAATGCTGGGTCAAACTTGACAATCACCATGCAATGATGTTCCTTGAAATGTTTTTCAAATTACAATTCAATTATGTTGCTTGTTATGTTCTGTCAAATATGACATTTGATTTGACAATGTTTTGTCAAGTTTGACAAATTCATTTCAATTATATTCATTGTTATGTTTTGACAAATTTGTCAATATGAGGTCAAGATGAAGACGCCAAATGAAAATAAATTTGGTTCTTTTATTTGCAAATGCTGCAAGAAATGACACAGATTAATGCTGGTCAAACTTGACAATGTCAAAATGTCACTAGGGAATGACAAAATGTCACTAGGGAATGTCAAAATGTCACCGGGGAATGTCAAAATGTCACTAGGAAATGTCAAAATGTCACTAGGGAATGTCAAAATGTCACTAGGGAATGTCAAAATATCACTAGGGAATGTCAAAATGTCACTAGAAAATGTCACTAGGGAATGTCAAAATGTAACTAGGGAAAGTCAAAAGGTCACTAGGGGAAGTCAAAATTTCACTAAGGAATGTCAAAATGTCACAAGGGAATGTCATAATGTCACCAGGGAATGTCAAAAAGTCACTAGATAATGTCAAATAGACACTAGGAAATGTCAAAATATAACTAGGAAATGTCAAAATGTCACTAGGGAATGTCGAAATGTCACTAGGGAATGTCAAAATGTCACTAGGAAATGTCAAAATGTCACTAGGGAATGTCAAAATGTAACTAGGGAATGTCAAAATGTCACTAGGGAATGTCATAATGTCACCAGGGAATGTCTAAAAGTCACTAGATAATGTCAAAATGTCACTAGATAATGTCAAAATGTCACTAGGGAATGTCAAAATGTAACTAGGGAAAGTAAAAATGTCACTAGGGAATGTCAAAATGTCACTAGGAAATGTCAAAATGTCACTAGGGAATGTCAAAATGTAACTAGGGAAAGTCAAAAAGTCACTAGAGAATGTTAAAATGTCACTAGGAAGTGTCAAAATATCATTAGGGAATGTCAACATGACACTAGGGAATGTCAAAATGTCAATGTGAAGAGGTCACTAAAGAATCTCAAAGCACAAAAAAGTTAATGTGCTTGTCAAATTGGATAGAAACGTCATGAAGGAAGTGGTAGTGATTGTCATATTTGATAGAAATGTCAATCCCGACAGTCACAACGTAACTCGGAAAAGGAAAACAGGACCTGACTCGAAATATTTTAATAGTCTAGACTTTGACAATTAGACCTTTTCATACAATTAGACGTTAATAGACCTTTTCATATTGAATTTTTTTTGTGCGCATGTGTCAATTTCCGCCAGGTTTTTGGGGCACTTTTTGAAGTCTAACCAGTGAAAATAACAAAATGTGCCCGAAATATTCATATTACCGCCTTTTAAACATAGGCAACGGGCATGCGCTAACCGTTAAAACTAACCGTAAAAAGGTCTATAGCTATATATATATATATAAAGGACCTGACTCGAAATATTTTGATAGTCTAGACTTTGACTTGGACTTTTTTTGTGCGCATCTGTCAATTTCCGCCATGTTTTTCGGGCACTTTTTGACGTTTAACCAGTGAAAATAACTAAATGTGCCCGCAACTTTCATATTCCTGCCTTTTAAACATGGCCGATGCGCATGCGCTTAACTAACCTTAAAAAGCTCTTTAGACTCACTTGGTAAATTTGCGAAAATGTCGAGTTTCCCGTTGAAATATTTCCATACGAATAGATCTGTTTACTGGACTTTCTACAAAAACAAAACAGAATTGAATCTAGACTAGACTACAGACAACGTTCCAATACCCTGTCACGTAGATGTCTCCTTCGCTGACGAGCAGCAGATCCAGTTCAATCCACCTAACTGGGTTTAGATTCAAACTAGTCGTCGAGACCGACACGTTGAACTTGATAGACTCGCCCCTCCTGTCGATGTTGATAGCCTTCATGTTCAACAGAAGCGGCAAAGAAACCTGAAACAAAACAATGTTCGTCATTAAAATATTTTGAGTCCGGTCCTGTTTTCATTTTCTGTCTTACATTCTGATTCTCGAGTATTGGGTTGCCTACAGAGCAGGCGATAAGGCTGGAGGTTTTCTCGGTGCAGATGGTTGGAACGAACTTTAATTGGACGTGCTTAGGCAACTCTATCGACAGCTCGGTGATGTACGCCTTCTCGCCTAGGTTTTCCAGGACCGTCTCGATCTGAATGTAGTCGTCCGATCCGATTATATACGTCCCATTCTCACTGGAAACAGGTTTAGGATCAGGTATTATTAGGCTTAGATAATTTAATAGTCTGCGTAAAGATGATAGCAAAGAGTTGAGTTGCAAGTTTTAGTCTAAATCTCAGGTTGTAGACTACGCAACCTAATTAAATTTAGTACATGTGTAGAGGATTAAATTATCTAGTAGCTAGTGAAAACTAGAAGGTTCTATCTAGAATTCTGCCAGAGTTATACACCTTCAAACTTTGATCTTTTGTTTAGACTGAAACAAATACTTGAGAGTTCTAGATAACTTCGTTTTACGACTGTAATTCCGCTGGTAGACTAGATACAAACGCCAAAATTGGTGCAAATATTAAGAACTAAATTATCTAGCGTATAATGAAAGATATAACATTCTATCAATAATTCTAACAGAGTTACAACCTTATAAACTGTGATGTCGTTTTTGGGCAAAAGTTTAGTCTGAAAAGTTTTTGTCTAAATCTCTGTTAGTAGACTAGATAAACAAACTAGATTAGTAGACATCAAAAGTACTAAATTATCTAGTATTTAGTGAAAACTAGAAGGTTCTATCTTGAATTCTGCCTGAGTTATAAGCCTTTAAACTTTGATATTTTGTTTAGACTGAAACAAAAACTAAGATGAAGTCCTAGATAACTTCGTTTTTCGTCTATAACTCAGCCTCTAGACTAGATACAAACCTGGAAATTGGCACAAATATTAAGAACTAAATTATCTAGAATCTAGTCGAAACCCGAACTGTCTATCACAATACTCACCGAGTTATCCACTACTAAACTTAGATAAGTCTAAAACTCACATATTACTCCCAAACTTGGACTTCAGTGCGAGATCAGACTGGCAGACTTGGTCCTCTCCGCAGCCCAGTTCCACCGGCAGACTAATCTCGTAGGCGGAGTCTTCCTTGGCCACGGGACACGTCTTGCAGAAGTCATCCGAATCGTCGCCCGAGTCTACCAGATACGGTAGATTCGAGGTGTTGCGCTGTAGCAAAGACTGCACGATTCTGACCGTGACCGGGAGGTAGAGGTTCGAGTTCGGCTTGAATTTGACTACAACCGGCTTGCAGCTCGGCTGGTCTCTAGTCAGCACCTCCGTTCTGACTGCATCCTCAGCATTGACAAATATCAAACGCCGAAGGCTATCGTCCACCGTTATAGTTCTAGTCACGTCTGCAAAACAAGTGAAGGGAATTAGTCAAACGAAGAAGGCTATCGTCCACCGTTATAGTTCTAGTCACGTTTGCAAAACAAATGAAGGGAATTAGTCAAACAACGAAGGCTATCGTCCACCGTTATAGTTCTAGTCATGTCTGCAAAACAAGTGAAGGGAATTAGTCAAACGACGAAGGCTATCGTCCACCGTTATAGTTCTAGTCACGTCTGTAAAACAAGTCAAGGGAATTAGTCAAACGACGAAGGCTATCGTCCACCGTTATAGTTCTAGTCACAACTGTAAAACAAGTGAAGGGAATTAGTCAAACGACGAAGGCTATCGTCCACCGTTATAGTTCTAATCACGTCTGTAAGACAAGTGACGGGAATTAGTCAAAAGTGTGACTTTTTCAGACGTTTGACTAAATAAGTCAGAAGTTTGATGAAGTCCAAGATTTTGAGGGACCAAGTCATTAATGTGATTGGTAAAGTCAAAATTGACTTAGTCTTACTTATCGTTCCTGATTGGGTGTCGCCGGTGTACCACAGACACACGTCGAGCGTTGATTGGTCCACGTTCAGCCTGCGGCCGACGGCGCTCACCGATTGGAGCAGATTGATCACGGGGCGTGACCTAAGCAGCACCGCGTGCCCCGACTTATACGAACCCACGGCCAAGTCTAAAATAAAAGAAACCCGTGGCAAAAGTAAACCTTGTTATAGATAACTTCGTTTTCTGTCTATATCTCAGCTCGTAGACCAGATACATACATGAAAATTGACACAGATATTAACAACATAATTATCTAGATTCTACTTAAAACTAGAACCTTCTATCAAGAATTCTGCCAGAGATACGCAGCCCAAATTAAAACTTCATTACCTAACGCGAACTCACCTCCGTATCCATTGTTATCTATATCCGTGAGTTTCGAAAAGCTTATCCCGAATCCTCTTAGGCCTCTATATAGATCTCTACCTCGAATAGTCTGCGAGGGCTGAGTGATTAGTCCATTCGCACTACCTCTATAGACATAGATAACTCCAGCCCCTCCGTCTTCATTCGACGCTCCCACCGCAATATCTAAACAAACAGATAACCTTTATCTATATAGATAACAACATAAATAGACTAGATAACTAGACTAGATAACAACAAAAATAACTCAAACAAGAAAAACAAACTAGATAACTAAACTAGATAACATACAATATAGACATAGATGCGTAAATAATTTCCAATTTAAATCTAGATGTTATCTAGAATTATTATCTAGCTGGTTAGTTATCTAGATTGATATCTAATTTCGTTTTATTAGGTCTATTGCTCTAGATATTATCGTGATATTATAGATAGTGTTTAGTGCTATCTACCTCCGTATCCGTCGTGATCTAGATCTCCTAGATAAGCTAGACTGATGCCGAATTGGCCGCCACTTCCGATTCCGGTGATTGTCTCGGAGGACTCGATGACTTGCAGCGAGCCCTGGAAATATAGATACCGATTATCTATCTAGAGTTCTGGAGGAGTTGAAGAGGGTTAGGTTGGGTTAGTTCAGGTTGGAGTGATCAAAGTTAGTCTTTGAGGTTTCTGTCGGAATTTCGGTTGGTGGACTAGATAACCGAACTAGATTAGGTGAGTGTAAAAGGGATTAAATTATCTAGTGGAAACTAGAAGGCTCTATATAGAATTCTACCAAAGTTAAACGCCTTAGATCTTTTGCTGTGATTGAAACTCAAACAGGCGAGTGCTAGATAACTTAATTTTTCGGCTATAACTCAAGCAGTAGACTAGATACAAACGTGAAATTTGGTGCAGAAATTGAGAACTAAATTATCTAGATTCTAATGAAAATTGTAATACTTTATCTAGAATTCTAGCAGAGTTACAACCTTACAAACTTATGTTATCATTTTTTGACTTCATCCAAGCTTTTATCGATATCTCAGTTAGTCGACTAGATAAACAAACTAGATTTAGAACACATCAAAAGAAATAAATTATCTAGTATTTAGTGAAAACTAAAAGGTTTTATCTAAAATTTTACCAGAGTTAAACGCCTTTAAACTTAGAACTTTTGTTAAGATAGTAACATAAAGTTACACGTTCTAGATAAATTCATTTTTCGGCTATAACTCAGCTAGTAGACTAGATACAAGCGTGACTATTGGTGCAAAAATTAAGAACTAAATTATGTAGATTCTAATGAGATATGTAATATTTTATCTAGAATTCTAGCAGAGTTACAACCTTACAAACTTCTGAAATTGTTTTTGCACTTCATCCAAGCTTTTGTCGCTATCTCAGTCAGTAGACTAGATAAACAAACTAGATTTAGTACACATCAAAAGAACTAAGTTATCTAGTATTTAGTAAAGACTAGAAGGTTCTATCTAAAATTTTACCAGAGTTAAACGCCTTTAAACTTAGATCTTTTGTTATAATTAAAACTCAAACTGGCAAGTTCTAGATAACTTCATTTTTCGGCTATAACTCAAGCAGTAGACTAGATATTAACTTGAAATTTGGCACAGATATTAAGAAATAAATGATCTAGGTTCTAGTGACAATTGTAACATTCTATCTAGAATTCTAGCAGAGTTATAACCTTACAAAATTTTAATATCGTTTTTGGACTTCATCCAAGCTTTTGTCGATATCTCAGTTAGTAGACTAGATATACAAACTAGATTTAGTACAGATCAAAAGCACTAAATTATCTAGTATTTAGTAAAAACTAGAAACTTGTATCTATTATTTTCTGCGAGTTATGCACATCCAAACTTAAATCATTGTTTTATACCCTAACAAATTCTAGATTTTTTGCCTATATCTAAACTAATAGACTAGATACAAAACTAAAAATTGGACCTAGTATCAAGAACTAAATTATCTATAATGTAACGGAAACTAGAGGCTTCTATCGAATCTAGTTTACGAGTTGTAGCTACTCAAAGTTACTAGACTAAATTCTGATAAATATATAGATTCGTGTGCATCTAACCGTTTCACTTCCATAGAATATGTAGATCCGTCCCTCGTTGTAGTTGAACCTCTTGTAGTGCGGGGCGCCGACGACCAAGTCGCAGAGCCCGTCGTTATCTAGATCGCCGGCAGTTAGACTGGCTCCGAAGTTCTCGCCCATCTGACTGCCCTCCCTCCTGTCTCTGACTATCATGGGCTGGTTGTAACCTTCGGCAAAGTCGTAGACTATTATCTAAAACAGAATGTGAGTTAGGCTACTGCAGAGGGGTAGTTAGACGAAGTCTACTTCGCCCAGGTAGATGTTGGCTCTGGTCGAGCTCATGACGTAATGCCGCTGGGATTGGTTGAAGAAGTAACCTGATGTTACGTCGTAACCTGAAATATATAGAGTTATCTAGATTTTGTAAGTTTGAGTGGTTGTAACTCTGTTAGCAGGATAGATACAAAGTTGAGGGTTTCACTAAAAGATAGATAATTTAGTTCTTAATGTTTGTGTCATATTTCAAGTTTGTGTCTAGTCTAATAGCGAAGTTGCAGACATAAAACGAAGTTATCTAGAACTTTCAAGTTTTTGTGTCAGTCTAAACAAAAGATCAAAGTTTGAACGCGAATAACTCTGGCAGAATTTTACATAGAGCCTTCTAGTTTTCAGTAATTACTAGATAATTTAGTACTTTTGATGTTTAATAAATCTAGTTTGTTTATCTAGTCTACTAACTGAGATATTGAAAAAAGCTTGGATGAAGTCCAAAAACGATATAAAAAGTGTGTGAGGTTGTAACTCTGCTAGAATTCTAGATAGAATATTACAATTTTCATTAGAATCTAGATAATTTAGTTCTCAATTTTAGCACCAATTTACACGTTTGTATCTAGTCTACTGCTTGAGTTATAGCCGAAAAATGAAGTTATCTAGAACTTGCCATTTTGAGTTTCAATCATAACAAAAGATCTATGTTTAAAGGCGTTTAACTCTGAAAGAATTTTAGATAGAACCTTCTAGTTTTTACTAAATACTAGGCAATTTAGTTGTCTTAGTGCGCACTAATTCTAGATTGTTTATCTACTCTACTAACTGAGATATCGTCTAAAGTTTGGATGAAGCCTAAAAACGATATCAAAAGTTTGTAAGGTTGTAACTCTGCTAGAGTTCTAGATAGAATATCACAATTAGAATTTCTATCATTAGAATCTAGATAATTTAGTTCTCAATTTCTGTACCAAATTTCACGTTTGTATCTAGTCTACTGGCTGAGTTATATCCGAAAAATGAAGTTATCTGGAACGTGTTAGTTTGTGTTACATTCTTAACAAAAGTTCTAAGTTTAACGGCTTTTAACTATAGTAAAAATTTAGATAGAACCTTCTAGTTTTTAGTAAATACTAGGCAATTTAGTTCTTTTGATGATTGCTAAATCTAGTTTGTCTACCTGGTCTACTAACTAAAATATTGACAAAAGTTTGAATGAAGTCCAAAAACGATATCAAAAGTTTGTAAGGTTGTAACTCTTCTAGAATTCTAAATAGAATATTGCAATTTTATTTAAAATCTAGATAATTTAGTTCTTAATATCTGCACCAAATTTCACGTTTGTATCTAGTCTACTAGCTGAGTTATAGTAAAAAAAAAAGTTATCAGGAACTTTTTATTTTGTGTTACAATCTTAACAAAAGATCTAAGTTTAAAGGCTTTTAACTCGGGTAAAATTTTAGATAGAACTTTCTAGTTTCTAGGGAATACTAGACCATTTATTTCTTTTGGTATGCACTAAATCTAGTTCGTTTATCTAGTCTACTAACTGAGATATAAACAAAAACTTTTAAGACTAAATTTTAGTCCAAAATCGACATAAAAGTTTATAAAGTTGTAGCTCTGTCAGAATTCTAGATGGAATGTTATTATTTTCATAAAACGCTAGATAATTTAGTTCTTAATGTTTGTGCCAATTTTGACATTTGTATCTAGTCTACTAACGGAGTTACAGCCGTAAAACGAAGTCATCTAGAACTCTCAAATCATTGTTTCAGTCTAAATAAAAGATCAAAGTTTGAAGGCGTATAACTCTGGCAGAATTCTAGATAGAACCTTTTAGTTTTCACTAGTTGCTATATAATTTATTACGTTTGATGTTTACTAACTCTAGTTTGTTTATCTAGTCTACTAAATGAGATATAGACAAAAACTTTTAAGACTAAACTTTAGTCCAAAAACGACATCAAAGTTTAGAAGATTGTAACTCTGTTAGAATTCTATATATAATGTTATAATTTTCATTAAACGCTAGATAATTTAGTTCTTAATGTTTGTAACAATTTTGACGGTTGTATCTAGTCTAGTAGCGGAGTTACAGCCGTAAAACCAAGTTATCTAGAACTCTCAAGTTTTTGTTTCAGTCTAAACAAAAGATCAAAGTTTGAAGGCCTTTAACTCTGGCAGAATTTTAGATAGAGCCTTCTAGTTTTCACTAATTACTAGATAATTTAGTGCTTTGGATGTTTACTAAATCTAGTTTGCTTATCTATTCTAATAGCTGAGATATCGACAAAAGTTTGTATGAAGTCCAAAAACGATATCAAAAGTTTGTAAGATTGTAACTCTGCTAGAATATTAGATAGAATATTACAATTTTCATTAGAATCTAAATAATTTAGTTGTCAATTTTTGCACCAAATTTCACGTTTGTATCTAGTCTACTGCTTGAGTTAGAGCCGATAAATAAAGTTATCTAGAACTTGCCAATTTGAGTTTTAATCATAACAAAAGATCTAAATTTAAAGGCGTTTAACTCTGACAAAATCTTAGATAGAACCTTCTAGTTTTTACCAAATACTAGATAATTTATTTCTTTTGTTGTGTTCTAAATTTAGTTTGTTTATCTAGTCTGCTAACTGAGATATCGACAAAAGCTCGGATGAAGTCCAAAAACGATTTCAAAAGTTTATAAGGTTGTAACTCTGCTAGAATTCTAGATAGAATATTACAATTTTGATTAGAATCTAGATAATTTAATTCTCAATTCTTCCACCGAATTTCACGTTTGTATCTAGTCTACTGCTTGAGTTATAGCCGTAAAATGAAGTTATCTAGAACTTGCCAGTTTGAGTTTCAATCATAACAAAAGATCTATGTTTAAAGGCGCTTAACTCTGGTAAAATCTTAGATATAACCTTCTAGTTTTTAATAAATACTACGCAATTTAGTTGTTTGGATGTGTACTAACTCTAGTTTGTTTATCTACTCTACTAACTGAGATATCGACAGAAGCTTGGATGAAGTCCAAAAACGATATCAAAAGTTTGTAAGATTGTAACTCTGCTAGAATTCTAGATAGAATATTACAATTTTCATTAGAATCTAGATAATTTAGTTCTCAATTTTTACACCAAATTTCACGTTTGTATCTAGTCTACTACTTGAGTTATAGCCGATAAATGAAGTTATCTAGAACTTGACAATTTGAGTTTTAATCATAACAAAAGATCTAAGTTTAAAGGCGTTTAAGTCTGACAAAATCTTATATAGAACCTTCTAGTTTTTACTAAATACTAGATAATTTATTTGTTTTGATGTGTTTTAAATCTAGTTTGTTCATCTAGTCTAGTAACTGAGATATCCACAAAAGCTTGGATGAATTCCAAAAACGATATCAAAAGTTTGTAAGATTGTAACTCTGCCAGAATTCCAGACAGAATATTACAATTTTGATTATAGTCTAGATAATTTAGTTCTCAATTTTAGCACCAAATTACACGTTTGTATCTAGTCTACTGCTTGAGTTATAGCCGAAAAATGAAGTTATCTAGAACTTGCCAGTTTGAGTTTCAATCATAACAAAAGATCTATGTTTAAAGGCGTTTAACTCTTATAAAATTTTAGATAGAACCTTCTAGTTTTTACTAAATACTAGGAAATTTAGTTGTCTTAGTGCGTCCTAATTCTAGATTGTTTATCTACTCTACTAACTGAGATATCGTCAAAAGTTTGGATGAGGCCTAAAAACGATATCAAAAGTTTGTAAGGTTGTAACTCTGCTAGAGTTCTAGATAGAATATTGCAATTTACATTAGAATCTAGATAATTTAGTTCTCAATTTCTGCACCAAATTTCACGTGTGTATCTAGTCTACTGGCTGAGTTATATCCGACAAATGAAGTTATCTGGAACGTGTTAGTTTGTGTTACATTCTTAACAAAAGTTCTAAGTTTAACGGCTTTTAACTATGGTAAAATTTTAGATAGAACCTTCTAGTTTTTAGTAAATACTAGGCAATTTAGTTCTTTTGATGATTGCTAAATCTAGTTTGTCTACCTGGTCTACTAACTGAAATATTGACAAAAGTTTGAATGAAGTCCAAAAACGATATCAAAAGTTTGTAAGGTTGTAACTCTTCTAGAATTCTAAATAGAATATTGCAATTTTATTTAAAATCTAGATAGTTTAGTTCTTAATATCTGCACCAAATTTCACGTTTGTATCTAGTCTACTAACTGAGTTATATTAAAAAAAAAAGTTATCTGGAACTTTTAGTTTGTGTTACAATCTTAACAAAAGATCTAAGTTTAAAGGCTTTTAACTCTGGTAAAATTTTAGATAGAACTTTCTAGTTTCTAGGGAATACTAGACAATTTATTTCTTTTGGTGTGCACTAAATCTAGTTCGTTTATCTAGTCTACTAACTGAGAAATCAACAAAAACTTTTAAGACTAAATTTTGGTCCAAAATCGACATAAAAGTTTATAAGGTTGTAGCTCTGTCAGAATTCTAGATGGAATGTTATTATTTTCATAAAACGCTAGATAATTTAGTTCTTAATGTTTGTGCCAATTTTGACATTTATATCTAGTCTACTAACGGAGTTACAGTCGTAAAACGAAGTCATCTAGAACTCTCAAATCATTGTTTCAGTCTAAATAAAAGATAAAAGTTTGAAGGCGTATAACTCTGGCAGAATTCTAAATAGAACCTTTTAGTTTTCACTAGTTGCTATATAATTTATTACATTTGATGTTTACTAACTCTAGTTTGTTTATCTAGTCTACTAACTGAGATATAGACAAAACCTTTTAAGACTAACCTTTAGTCCAAAAACGACATCAAAGTTTAGAAGGTTGTAACTCTGTTAGAATTCTAGATATAATGTTATAATTTTCATTGAACGCTAGATAATTTAGTTCTTAATGTTTGTAACAATTTTGACGTTTGTATCTAGTCTAGTAGCGGAGTTACAGCCGTAAAACCAAGTTATCTAGAACTCTCAAGTTTTTGTTTCAGTCTAAACAAAAGATAAAAGTTTGAAGGCGTTTAACTCTGGCAGAATTTTAGATAGAGCCTTCTAGTTTTCACTAATTACTAGATAATTTAGTGCTTTGGATGTTTACTAAATCTAGTTTGCTTATCTATTCTACTAACTGAGATATCGATAAAAGCTTGTATGAAGTCCAAAAACGATATCAAAAGTTTGTAAGATTGTAACTCTGCTAGAATTCTAGATAGAATATTACAATTTTCATTAGAATCTAGATAATTTAGTTGTCAATTTTTGCACCAAATTTGACGTTTGTATCTAGTCTACTGCTTGAGTTATAGCCGATAAATAAAGTTATCTAGAACTTGCCAATTTGAGTTTTACTCATAACAAAAGATCTAAGTTTAGAGGCGTTTAACTCTGACAAAACCTTAGATAGAACCTTCTAGTCTTCACTAAATACTTGATAATTTATTTCTTTTGATGCGTTCTAAATCTAGTTTGTTTATCTAGTCTACTAACTGAGATATCGACAAAAGCTTGAATGGAGTCCAAAAACGATATCAAAAGTTTGTAAGGTTGTAACTCTGCTAGAATTCTAGATAGAATATTACAATTTTCATTAAAATCTAGATAATTTAGTTCTCAATTTCTGCACCAAATTTCAGGTTTGTATCTAGTCTACTGCTTGAGTTATAGCCAAAAAATGAACTTATCTAGAATTTGCGAGTTTTAGTTTCAATCATAACAAAAGATCTTTGTTTAAAGGCGTTTAACTCTGACAAAATCTTAGATAGAACTTTCTAGTTTTTACCAAATACTAGATAATTTATTTCTTTTGATGTGTTCTAAATTTAGTTTATTTATCTAGTCTACTAACTGAGATATCGACAAAAGCTCGGATGAAGTATAAAAACGATTTCAAAAGTTTATAAGGTTGTAACTCTGCTAGAATTCTAGATAGAATATTACAATTTTCATTAGAATCTAGATAATTTAGTTCTCAATTTTTGCACCAAATTTTACGTTTTTATCTAGTCTACTGCTTAAGTTATAGTCGATAAATTAAGTTATCTACAACTTGCCAATTTGAGTTTTAATCATAACAAAAGGTCTAAGTTTATAGGCGTTTAAGTCTGACAAAATCTTATATAGATCCTTCTAGTTTTTTCTAAATACTAGATAATTTATTTCTTTTGATGTGTTCTAAATCTAGTTTGTTTATCTAGTCTACTAACTGAGATATCGATAAAAGCTTGAGTGAAGTCCAAAAACGATATCAAAAGTTTGAAAGGTTGTAACTCTGCTAGAATTCTAGATAAAATATTACAATTTTGATTAGAATCTAGATAATTTAATTCTCAATTTTTTGCACCGAATTTAAAGTTTGTATCTAGTCTACTGCTTGAGTTATAGCCGTAAAATGAAGTTATCTAGAACTTGCCAGTTTGAGTTTCAATCTTAACAAAAGATCTATGTTTAAAGGCGTCTAACTCTGGTAAAATTTTAGATAGAACCTTCTAGTTTTTACTAAATTCTAGGCAATTTAGTTGTTTTGGTGCGTACTAATTCTAGATCTACTCTACTAACTGAGATATCGTCAAAAGTTTGGATGAAGCCCAAAAACGATATCAAAAGTTTGTAAGGTTGTAACTCTGCTAGAATTCTAGATAGAATATTACAATTTTCATTAGAATCTAGACAAATTAGTTCTCAATTTCTGCACAAAAATTCACGTTTGTATCTAGTCTACTAGTTGAGTTATAGCCAAAAAATGAAGTTATCTGGAACGTGTTAGTTTGTGTTACAATCTTAACAAACGTTCTAAGTTTAACGGCGTTTAACTATGGACAAATTTTAGATAGAACCTTCTAGTTTTTAGTAAATACTAGGCAATTTAGTTCTTTTGAAGACTAGTTTGTCTGCCTGGTCTACTAACTGAGATATTGACAAAAGTTTGAATGAAGTCCAAAAACGATATCAAAAGTTTGTAAGGTTGTAACTCTGCTAGAATTCTAAATAGAATATTGCAATTTTCTTTAGATTCTAGATAATTTAGTTCTTAATATCTGCACCATATTTCACGTTTGTATCTAGTCTACTAGCTGAGTTATAGCAGAAAAATGAAGTTATCTGGAACTTATTAGTTTGTGTTACAATTTGAACAAAAG
Source organism: Phosphuga atrata (assembly GCA_944588485.1). Taxonomy (NCBI): domain Eukaryota; kingdom Metazoa; phylum Arthropoda; class Insecta; order Coleoptera; family Silphidae; genus Phosphuga; species Phosphuga atrata. The sequence goes on along the minus strand of CALYMW010000184.1, from coordinate 2,964 downwards.
ATCTAAGTTTAAAGGCTTTTACCTCTGGTAATATTTTAGAGAGAACCTTCTAGTTTTTTGGGAATACTAGACAATTTATTTCTTTTGGTGCGCACTAAATCTAATTTGTTTATCTAGTCTACTAACTGAGACATATACAAAAACTTTTAAGACTAAATTTTAGTCCAAAAATGACACCTAAGTTTATAAGGTTGTAACTCTGTTAGAATTCTAGATGGAATATTATAATTTTCATAAAACGCTAGATAATTTAGTTCTTAATGCTTGTACCAATTTTGACGTTTGCATCTAGTCTACTAGCGGTGCTACAGCCGTAAAACGAAGTCATCTAGAACTCTCAAATTTTTGTTTCAGTCTAAACCAAAGATCAAAGTTTGAAGGCGTATAGCTCTGGCAGAATTCTAGATAGAACCTTCTAGTTTTCACTAATTTCTAGATAATTTAGTACTTTTGACGTTTACTAATTCCAGTTTGTTTATCTAGTCTACTAACTGAGATATCGACACAAACATGCAGAGTAAGACTTTCAGACTTTGCAACTAGACTAACCGTAGTACGAAGCGTCGAAGATCGTAGCTATATTCTCCGCCTTGACTACATTGGGAGTAGTCTGAACGTCCAGATCCTCGTAGACTACCACTGTTCCCCTCCAAGCCACCACACCAGGCGCCCCCAAAAGTAACGAAGATGTGCCCTAGATAACAAAACTAATAAGTCTGAATTGAACTAGACTAGAGTTTAACTAAGTTTTAATTAGACTCAGAACTGATTAGTTTGAATTAGACTTACATTGTTGGAGGTTAGATGTGCGGAGAAGCCGACTTGCGCTAGCGCAGTGTAGTAGACTAGGTAGCCATTTTGATTGATGCTGACGGTGGCTGAAACAAACGAGGACTGAGTAGTCTGTTCTGACCGCGCCTGCGCGACTTACAGGTGTTGGTCAAGGGCGTCAGCAGGTGAAAGGCGTCGGAAGTCAGCGTGGACCAATAGCAGCCGCCCTGCATGAAGTAGTTCCGGTACCGCTCCGTCTGCAGTCTGAATCCGCAAACCTACGTGAATCAAAATAAGAGTAGTCTAGACGAAACAGTCTGAGGAGCCTAATCTGATTGAGGCTTGTTAATCTAGTGGAATCAGACTCCTAAATCTTTTCGAGACTATTGGGACATATATAACCCATACAACTACAATGAGTACATCTAAAATGAGAGTAGTCTAGACTAAACAGTCGAATCCTCAGATGAGACTAATCTGATTGAGTCTCGTTATTCTAGTTCAATCAGACACCTAAGCCCTTTCGAGACTATTGGGACATATATAACCCATACATCTACAATGAATCTAAAATGAGAGTAGTCTAGACTAAACAGTCGAAACGTCTGATGAGACTAATCTGATTGAGTCTCGTTATTCTAGTCTGATCAGACACCTAAACCTTTTCGAGACTATTGGGACATATATAACCCATAGATCTACAATGACCAGTGGGACTAAAGCCTGAGTGGGACAAATATATCCCAGAACGCAAAACTAACTCAGACAGTGTAGTCTAGACTTACCACCGTCCGATTGCCGGCGACGTCGATGTCCATGGTGGAGCCGATCCAAGCGCCGTCTTTCTTCTCGGTAAAGCCGGGTATGTTGAGATCTGGAATTCAGACGGATCAGTGCTTGGGGAGCCAGACCGTTCAGACTACTTACTCTCGTCGATGGTGACTAACTCGCAGCGGCGCTTGATCCTGCACCGGAAGACCGAGCCGGTTTGGTTGCCCGGCATGTTCGGGATCTGCCCGCGCGGCGCTCCAATCTGAATCCTGCAACGGATTAAGACTAGCATTGGACTAAATGGTTCAGACTAATGCACAGGATGAACTAATAGATTTGACTAGAGGTTAGTAGTAGAATAGCTGGTTTGGATAAACAGTTTAAACTTGTCTAAACTAACAATTCGAGCTAATCCAACAAGACAAGTCCAGCCTATACTAGTCTAATCTGGTCTGTCTAGTCTTGTCTGTTTAGTCTAGCCTGTCTAGTCTAGCCTGTCTGATCTAGCCCGTCAAGTCAAGCTTGACTAGTCTAGTCTAACTTGTTTAGTCTAACTTGTCGAGTATAGCCTGTCTAGTCCAGCCTGCCTAGTCTAGCCTATCTAGTCTAGCCTATCTAGTCTAGCCTATCTAGTCTAGCCTATCTAGTCTAGCCTATCTAGTCTAGCCTATCTAGTCTACCCTGCTTAGTCTAGCATGTCTAGTCAAGCCTGTCTAGTCTGTCTAGTATAGCCTGTCTAGTCTAGCCTATCTAGTCTAGCCTACTTATCAAGTCTAGCCTATCTAGTCTAGCCTATTTAGTCTAGCCTATCTAGTCTAGCCTATCTAGTCTAAATTATCTAGTCTAGCCTATCTAGTCTAGTCTATCTAGTCTACCCTGTTTAGTCTAGCATGTCTAGTCATGCCTGTCTAGTCTAGTCTGTCTAGTATAGCCTGTCTAGTCTAGCCTGGCTAGTCTATCCTGTTTAGTCTAGCTTGTCTAGTCTAGCCTAGTCTAGTCTAGTGTAGCCTGCCTGTAGTAGAATAACTGGTTTGGATAAACAGTTTAAACTTGTCTAGACTAACAATTCGAGCTAATCCAACAAGACTAGTCCAGCCTATACTAGTCTAATCTGGTCTGTCTAGTCTTGTCTGTTTAGTATAGCCTGTCTAGTTTAGCCTGTCTGATCTAGCCCGTCAAGTCAAGCTTGACTAGTCTAGTCTAACTTGTTTAGTCTAACTTGTCGAGTATAGCCTGTCTAGTCCAGCCTGCCTAGTCTAGCCTATCTAGTCTAGCCTATCTAGTCTAGCCTATCTAGTCTAGTCTATCTAGTCTAGCCTATCTAGTCTACCCTGTTTAGTCTAGCATGTCTAGTCAAGCCTGTCTAGTCTAGTCTGTCTAGTATAGCCTGTCTAGTCTAGCCTATCTAGTCTAGCCTACTTA
>CALYMW010000183.1:0-40633 GCA_944588485.1 Phosphuga atrata | reverse complement strand
TTTCCATTCCGCTCTATTATTTGTCGCTTCTTTCCAATTTTTCATTCCGAGTGTTTTGAGATCTTCGTTAACTCCATCTATTGTTGTAATAAAAACCAGGACTGGACATCTGTGCCATTAGAGCACATTCCAAAACGTGCCCTTTGTCCCACGTTTTGGATAAATCCAATAGTTTTATAGCTTGTCCAGAAACTAAGGGTTTTTATTACCATGCTAAAATCTACCTCCCCCAAACATATTAGAAAACGTGCGAAGGCCTATAAAAACCTTCTTATAAAGATTAACCAGAGGACCAGACATTTTCAGGTATTTAGAGAATTTAAGCCTCGATTGTTCATGGGAGGAGCCAAGAAAATTCAATCTCCTCCTTATTTGAATTAGAGGGATGATTTAACCCCTCTTGCAGATATATTATACTAGGAATGGTATATATACCATTCTCCAGTTGTCAGTAAGAAGTAAGAAGTAAGAGAAAAGAGAGTAGAGTGTTAAAACCAACTCGACTATTATTCGACAAACTACGTGCCATGCGAATCCCGGTGAACATTACATTACAAGATCCCGAGATATTTAGATATATCTCAGAGTCCGAAGAATTATTGGCCAGCAGTCCTTCCCTCTCAACATTGAATTCGGCGGTGGTTCACACCACAACCCCCACACAACATTGGTGGCAGCATCACAACACTATCCATCTTTTTCTAAGTCTTCCTAATGTCAATCTCTTATCCTTATTCCTTTGCATTTTTCGGCATCTGGTTGTCCGTACGGTTCTATCATTGAGTTTTTCTGAAGATTAGGTTTTTTTCTGGATGGATACTTGGTCCATCGCCCATCCCCCCTTTCGGAGGACCATTTCTTCCGCTCTCGTTTGCCCTGACATAGCCTTCCATACGGGTTGTTTACCGCATCTTAGACCAGGTTGCTCAGGTTTCCAGGGTTCACCACCTCTTTAAGATTTCATGGAGGTGAGAGTCGGGATTGGGTAGGAGAGGCTATGCGACAATCTCTTCCTGTGCGATTGTCGTGTGGTGCGCATGCACTACCCCAGTTGAACTCCACGCAATAACCATAATAAAGACAATATCACGTTTAAGCACAATCCAAACTTCAAATGCCTCGGTGTCAATTTGAAATAACTGTAACAGAAGATCAATTAAACACCCAATTAGATTACAAAACGCAAACAAAGTTTACTTTTCCCTGCAGAAATTACTTTCCTCCAAGCTGCTGACCAGGAAAATCAAACTAAAGCTATACAACACAATCATCAGAGCAGTACTGCTGTACGGAGCCGAAACATGAAGTGCGACCAAAACGGAAGAACGACAGCTTACAGTCTTCGAAAACAAGGTGTACAGGAAAATTTTCAGACCCACTTTGGACCAGAAAACTCAAAGATGGGTTCTCAGATCAAACCATGAGCTCTACAAGTTAGCCAATCAACCCAGGGTAGTGAACATCATAAATGCGAGGCGCCTGCAATGGGCAGGACACGGCTGCAATGGGCAGAACACGGCTGCAATGGGCAGGACACGGCTGCAATGGACAGGACATGTGATCAGAATGAATGCTTCCAGAATAGTTCGCCAGATCTATGAGAAAAAGATGGAAGGCTCAAGACCCCCTGGAAAACCCTCTAGAAGGAGTAGATGGCAAGATGAGGTGACCTTTGACTGCAAGCAGACGGGTCACCGGATGGGAGGATGCGGCGCTGCATAGGAAGGAGCGGAGGCAGATGGTGAGAGCGGTACGGGATCGTCACGTCTCAAAGAAGCCAACGGAGTGAGTGAGTGGATGAGTAAGACTGACGTTTAAAAATATGATAGAATTACGATGCCAACTTCATTCCTATTCGAGGAATGCTAAAAAAATGCGTCGTCCCTTGGGCGAAAATCCAATATATCGCCGCTATAGCAGTAAGTTTGATTCAACGAATAATTGAGTTGCCATAATAATAATCCCCACGGTGCGCTTTAATGATTACAGTACAACTCAGAAGATATCTTGCTGTGTAATAGTATATTACGTAACGAGAGTTCTAAGAAATATATTACGTACGAGCGGAACAGTTAATCCCTGTTAGTTACTACGTAAATCCGCGAATACGTAATTGCCTTACAACTCGAGTTATGTACTATACTTTATTTACAACCACACTAATTTGTTTCTGTTTAATAAGAAAAATTTGTTTGATGTAACAAATTTATTTCTTTTTAGGTTATGTTTTTATATTTAATTATCAATATTTAACATTATAATAAACAAACAGTTGTATTTTCATATATAACTGTTACTCGACATAATTTAACTTGATAGAAATTACATACATACATTACATACATACATACCTTATTATTTAGTACTTTTTTGTGTTAAACTGGAATAAGAATGCGCATAGATATAGGCAACCCAATGCACGCAATGTCAATTTCCGTTAGTTTGAATTGCGGCACGAGGCACGCTGAACGTATGAGCACGTAGTAGCAGCTCTCAACCAATCAACGGATCATAAACCAAACGCAAGTGTGTGTTATCAATCATAACTAGACATCGGATTATATGCACTATCAACATGCCAAAAAATGCATGCAAATATGCACTAAAAATGGGCGAAATATGCACTAAAAATGAGCGAAATATGCACAAAAAATGGGCGAAATATGCATAAAATATGCACAATCAAAATACTAATTATAGGAATTTACTTATTTTTTACAATATACAGTAGTTATTGTGACAATATACAATGAAATATTTTTTTCTATTTTGCGTCTGTAATGGACTCATAACAGCGCTCATATGCGTGCGGTTATGGCTCACCGAGTGCTGTTATGAGTTAATTTTTTCAAGGTTGGCAGAGCCGTTCAGTGTCAAATTTTCGGCGAGATAGTTTTGAGGTTATGTGATGTGTGGAAATCTCGCATACACCAATTTAATTAATTAATGGTAATAACAGCACTCAACCGCACGCGTATGAGTTGTGTTATGAGTCCATTACAGATGCTATCCATGAGTCCATTACTACTCGCTACGCTCGTCGTTTTCTAAACTTGGACGCGTGCTGAAAAATCGCGCTTCTTGAACTGGTCCTTTAATATACTATTCTAGATTTTCTAGAGCAAACTTGTGACGTTTGTCACTTAATATTAATTTGTAGGCTGAAAATGACCTCTCTACGTAAACTGACGTTACTGGACAGAATTTTAAATTTGGCGGAACTTCTGCAAAAACCTCTTCAGGTAGAGTTTTGATGGTGCCTTTTATAAATGCATTTACTTTATTTTTTCCTTCAAGACCTGGGTTTTTATAGAGAACAGCATTTATTTTGCCACGGACCTTTTCTGATAGTGAAATCGCAAGGTCGTTGCTCTGTTCAATCATTTTTTCCAATATTTCCAAGGGCTTGCGCAGAGGAAGGTTTTTAGTTTCTAGAGTCTCAATTGCGTCGGGAGTATTGCTGATATGTGTTACAATTAGAGCAATATTGTGTTTGATTAAAGGAGCCTGAAATGCCAGCTGGCTTGAATTAATAGTTGATATTTTCTTGTGCGCTTGTGTCAATTTGGGCCATGTTATACGTCAAAAAGTGTCCGAACATTTTGACCTATAACTAAATATGTGCCCGAAACTTTCATATTCCCGCCTCTCAAACTTGTTTGATGCTCATGCGCTTAACTAACCGTAAAAAGGTATATTGCAATGGCTTCTGAACTTTCAAATTGACCAACTATTTCTTTTATGGCCTCAAAATTCTAAGCATAAAACAATACAGCTTTGAACCATGTTTCTCACCGCGTTAATATTGGTTCTGGAGGTAGTGCTAGGTTTGGTAGTCGCTCTTTATATTTTAGTGGAAATCAATTTATTGACTAGTGCAAGCCAGTAGTCGGGTTGCCGAGTGTGAGGTGCCCGCATGGCACGTCACTGGCTACGACCTGCCACCGTTCCCGCCTAATACAAAACACATTTAACTACTGAAATAAGCACTATAAATGAAAATGTACTAAAATATGCTATAAAAATAGCGTTTTATGCATTTACATATGCAAACATGCAAATGCATATAATCCGATGTCTAATCATAACTTATCATTAATCGCGGACTATTACATATGCATTTACATAGTCCACGAACTGTACAATAATGGGCATTTACAATAGTGGTCGTAGATAAAAGTACTTACAAAACAATTTTTATTCTCTGCTCACTTCAAGAATTTGGCACAGTGTGTTTTGGCAAGTGCCGTGGGACAGTGTTTGAGAAACGCTGGTCTAGTATTATTTTCCTAGTTTGATCGTGGTGTTTGTCTTGTTATATCAGCCTCTATCCTCGTATTTTGGTAGTGTAATTCCATGATTGCATATTTAAATTTTCCATCTGGTTTGATGTGTGTTTCATGTAAATTGAGTGTGCCGTCGTCGAGTAAATCCCATTTTGAATGAAATAATTTCGCCGGTTATTACTTTTTATCCCATTCAGTAGATTTAATAAAAATCTGGTGAAACCCGTTGGGCGTAAAGTAATAACGTCTCCGTTTAGCAGATAGTTTAATGTACATCCTGAAGACTCAATATAAATTTGTATTAAGTGCAGCGATGGCGTTGACAAAAACCTGTTCGTCTAATAATTTCTGTAATATTTTCTATTAATATTGTCGGCATTAATACGAATTTGTTGGACTGTTTTAAAGTGTTTGTAATGGCGGAATGGCGTGGCAAAGATTTATTAAGGTTGCCGCCTTCACGTGCAACCGCTGGATTTACAATTTTAATTAACGACCGGGACGTATTAAAGCCATTGATCTCTCAATAATAACTAGAACAGACGCTAATGGCTTTGGGAACTAAGAATGACCCAAAAAAATAAATATTCTTCACTCTGTCTTTACGGCTAAGTTCTGGTTAGGACTTCACACGAGATAAGGCGAAAGTTTCAAAAATCTCATTTCGATCTGGCAATTTGAGAAAAAAATCCCTCGTTTTAGTCTTACCACGTAACCGTTTATTTCGTGACTTTAAATATCTTAATGCTAGAACTCATAAATTCATACCAACTGTAAATATAAAAAACGAAGAAATTATGTTAGGTGACTAATTTGTTATTGTCTTTTGATTGCAGTGCAGCATGGAGAAAACGGGGTTCGGTCATTGTTTCGCAACGCGCAAGAGCAACGAGTCTCAGTGTCCGATGATCACCGCCAAACCGCCGATAAATCTGCAGGTGAAAAGCCCAAAGTTACCTTTAACGAAGACGTCGCCCAGCACGAACAGCAGCCAGAAGAAGCTGCGCTTCCAGCTGGCCAAGGAGCGTAAAGCCAGCACGACCTTGGGCATAATCATGAGCGCCTTCATCGTCTGCTGGCTCCCGTTCTTCGTCTTAGCCTTAATACGTCCCTTCCTAGATCCTTCTTCGATGACTGTTAACACCTTGTCTAGTCTGTTTCTGTGGCTGGGTTACGCTAATAGTCTGCTGAATCCGATCATCTACGCGACGCTGAATCGGGATTTCAGGAAACCCTTCCAGGAGATTTTGTATTTTCGGTGCGGGAGCTTGAATCTTATGATGAGGGAGGAGTTTTATCACAGTCAGTACGGGGATCCGGACCACCACGTGTCTACTAGATGTCATATAGACTATGAGGAGGGAGTGGAGTACATAGAGGCGGATGGTGAGGAGGTCAAGCCGCCGGAGATCAACACCGCCCACGAGTCGTTCCTATGATCCCAGCCGGTGTCAAGCTAGCAATAAAAGAAACGAAACCAGTTTCGTTCCGAATTTTAATCCTTCTGAGATTCTTCTGTGCAAGCAATAATTGGATGGCGTCTACCAAAGAAACAACCTTCCGGAAATTCGCGTCTTTTTTTCCATCTGTCGTACTTTTCTTCTGCTCAGTTTGGCGAATGACACATAGTTTAGAATTCGATGTTCAATGGAGAAAATATTAATTAAAATTTGAAAAAAATAAATAAATGTTGTGCTTTGCTTCATAGAGTATTTAGACGAAATGGAGGAAATCAAATTTTATCCTCATCAGGACCTTCAACAACCTATTTTCTTAAGGTAATTATTATCATAAATCATTTATATAGTAATATAAAACACAATAGAACAACAAGAGTAGGTAAGATTAGACAATACGAAATAAGCACATACTATAAATAACCAGACAAGACCAGACAAAACCATACAAAACTAAACGAGTTAAGAATGCACAAGACAAGACATGACTAGATAAGACCAGACAAGAAAAGAGAGGACCAGACAACACAAGACCACACAAGCCCTTACAAAACCCGACAAGACCATACAAGACCTGTCAAGACCTGCCAAGATCAGACAAAGCCATACAAGACCAGACAAGTCAGACAAGACCAGACATGACAAGAAAAACCAGACAAGACCAGAAAAGACTAGACATGACCATACAAGACGAGACAAGACAAGAAAAAGCAGACAGGACCAGATAAGACTAGCGATGACCATGCAAGACCAAACAAGACCGGACAAAACCAGACAAGACCAGACATGACCATACAAGAACAGAGAAGACCAGACATAACCATACAAGACCTGACAAGACCAGACAAAACCAGGAAAGGCCAGACAAGACCAGACAAGATCAGACAATATCCGACAAGATCAGACAAGACCAGTCAAAGTCAACCCCTACACTACCAGACATGAACAGACAATGTCAGACAATACCAGACAAGACCAAATAATACCAGGCAAAACCATACAAGACCACACAAAACCCGACAAGACAAGACAATACCAGGCAAGACCAGAAAAGGCCAGACAAGACCAGACGAGACCAGACAAGATCAAACAAGACATCCATGAGTAAAAAAGACATTATTCACTAAATATCTCTTCTTCTGTGTAGAAGTTCGTTTTTAAGACGCTTTTGTGCTTTTCAAGTAATATACATAGACAAGGATATTTGTGTGTCGGCGAACACTCAACCTAGTAAAGGAGAATGGAGCCTTTAATGTCTCCTGCTTAAAGAATGCAAGTTAAAACGTCTGCAGATTTAGTTTGAAGCAGAAACTTGGAGACTTAATGCAAGAATGAATTTAAATTCTCATTCAATCTCCAACTTTCTGATTAGTATCGATTTAAAATCGAATTAGTTTGGACTGTCTAGACTTATCTGTCTAAACTTGCCTGTCTAGTCTTGTCTGTCTAGTCCTTTCTGTCTAGACTTGTCTGTCTAGTCTTGTCCGTATAGTCTTGTCTGTCTAGTCTTGTCTGTGTAGTAGTGTCTGTGTAGTCTTGTCTGTCTCGTCTTGTCAGTCTAGTCTTGTCTGTCTAGCCTTGTCAGTCTAGTCTTGTCTGTCTAGCCTTGTCAGTCTATCCTTGTCTGTCTAGTCTTCTCTGCCTAGTCTTATTTGTCTAGTATTGTCTGTCTAGTCTTGTCGGTCTAATCTTATCTTTCTAGTCTTATCTGTCTGGTCTTGTTTGTCTAGTCTTGTCTGTCTAGTCTTGTGTGTCTAGTCTTGTCTGTCTAGTCTTGTCTGTCTAGTCTTGTCTGTCTAGTCTTGTCTGTCTAGTCTTGTCTGTCTAGTCTTGTCTGTCTAGTCTTGTCTGTCTAGTCTTGTCTGTCTAGTCTTGTCTGTCTAGTCTTGTCTGTCTAGTCTTGTCTGTCTAGTCTTGTCTGTCTAGTCTTGTCTGTCTAGTCTTGTCTGTCTAGTCTTGTCTGTCTAGTCTTGTCTGTCTAGTCTTGTCTGTCTAGTCTTGTCTGTCTAGTCTTGTCTGTCTAGTCTTGTCTGTCTAGTCTTGTCTGTCTAGTCTTGTCTGTCTAGTCTTGTCTGTCTAGTCTTGTCTGTCTAGTCTTGTCTGTCTAGTCTTGTCTGTCTAGTCTTGTCTGTCTAGTCTTGTCTGTCTAGTCTTGTCTGTCTAGTCTTGTCTGTCTAGTCTTGTCTGTCTAGTCTTGTCTGTCTAGTCTTGTCTGTCTAGTCTTGTCTGTCTAGTCTTGTCTGTCTAGTCTTGTCTGTCTAGTCTTGTCTGTCTAGTCTTGTCTGTCTAGTCTTGTCTGTCTAGTCTTGTCTGTCTAGTCTTGTCTGTCTAGTCTTGTCTGTCTAGTCTTGTCTGTCTAGTCTTGTCTGTCTAGTCTTGTCTGTCTAGTCTGTCTAGTCTTGTCTGTCTAGTCTTGTCTGTCTAGTCTTGTCTGTCTAGTCTTGTCTGTCTAGTCTTGTCTGTCTAGTCTTGTCTGTCTAGTCTTGTCTGTCTAGTCTTGTCTGTCTAGTCTTGTCTGTCTAGTCTTGTCTGTCTAGTCTTGTCTGTCTAGTCTTGTCTGTCTAGTCTTGTCTGTCTAGTCTTGTCTGTCTAGTCTTGTCTGTCTAGTCTTGTCTGTCTAGTCTTGTCTGTCTAGTCTTGTCTGTCTAGTCTTGTCTGTCTAGTCTTGTCTGTCTAGTCTTGTCTGTCTAGTCTTGTCTGTCTAGTCTTGTCTGTCTAGTCTTGTCTGTCTAGTCTTGTCTGTCTAGTCTTGTCTGTCTAGTCTTGTCTGTCTAGTCTTGTCTGTCTAGTCTTGTCTGTCTAGTCTTGTCTGTCTAGTCTTGTCTGTCTAGTCTTGTCTGTCTAGTCTTGTCTGTCTAGTCTTGTCTGTCTAGTCTTGTCTGTCTAGTCTTGTCTGTCTAGTCTTGTCTGTCTAGTCTTGTCTGTCTAGTCTTGTCTGTCTAGTCTTGTCTGTCTAGTCTTGTCTGTCTAGTCTTGTCTGTCTAGTCTTGTCTGTCTAGTCTTGTCTGTCTAGTCTTGTCTGTCTAGTCTTGTCTGTCTAGTCTTGTCTGTCTAGTCTTGTCTGTCTAGTCTTGTCTGTCTAGTCTTGTCTGTCTAGTCTTGTCTGTCTAGTCTTGTCTGTCTAGTCTTGTCTGTCTAGTCTTGTCTGTCTAGTCTTGTCTGTCTAGTCTTGTCTGTCTAGTCTTGTCTGTCTAGTCTTGTCTGTCTAGTCTTGTCTGTCTAGTCTTGTCTGTCTAGTCTTGTCTGTCTAGTCTTGTCTGTCTAGTCTTGTCTGTCTAGTCTTGTCTGTCTAGTCTTGTCTGTCTAGTCTTGTCTGTCTAGTCTTGTCTGTCTAGTCTTGTCTGTCTAGTCTTGTCTGTCTAGTCTTGTCTGTCTAGTCTTGTCTGTCTAGTCTTGTCTGTCTAGTCTTGTCTGTCTAGTCTTGTCTGTCTAGTCTTGTCTGTCTAGTCTTGTCTGTCTAGTCTTGTCTGTCTAGTCTTGTCTGTCTAGTCTTGTCTGTCTAGTCTTGTCTGTCTAGTCTTGTCTGTCTAGTCTTGTCTGTCTAGTCTTGTCTGTCTAGTCTTGTCTGTCTAGTCTTGTCTGTCTAGTCTTGTCTGTCTAGTCTTGTCTGTCTAGTCTTGTCTGTCTAGTCTTGTCTGTCTAGTCTTGTCTGTCTAGTCTTGTCTGTCTAGTCTTGTCTGTCTAGTCTTGTCTGTCTAGTCTTGTCTGTCTAGTCTTGTCTGTCTAGTCTTGTCTGTCTAGTCTTGTCTGTCTAGTCTTGTCTGTCTAGTCTTGTCTGTCTAGTCTTGTCTGTCTAGTCTTGTCTGTCTAGTCTTGTCTGTCTAGTCTTGTCTGTCTAGTCTTGTCTGTCTAGTCTTGTCTGTCTAGTCTTGTCTGTCTAGTCTTGTCTGTCTAGTCTTGTCTGTCTAGTCTTGTCTGTCTAGTCTTGTCTGTCTAGTCTTGTCTGTCTAGTCTTGTCTGTCTAGTCTTGTCTGTCTAGTCTTGTCTGTCTAGTCTTGTCTGTCTAGTCTTGTCTGTCTAGTCTTGTCTGTCTAGTCTTGTCTGTCTAGTCTTGTCTGTCTAGTCTTGTCTGTCTAGTCTTGTCTGTCTAGTCTTGTCTGTCTAGTCTTGTCTGTCTAGTCTTGTCTGTCTAGTCTTGTCTGTCTAGTCTTGTCTGTCTAGTCTTGTCTGTCTAGTCTTGTCTGTCTAGTCTTGTCTGTCTAGTCTTGTCTGTCTAGTCTTGTCTGTCTAGTCTTGTCTGTCTAGTCTTGTCTGTCTAGTCTTGTCTGTCTAGTCTTGTCTGTCTAGTCTTGTCTGTCTAGTCTTGTCTGTCTAGTCTTGTCTGTCTAGTCTTGTCTGTCTAGTCTTGTCTGTCTAGTCTTGTCTGTCTAGTCTTGTCTGTCTAGTCTTGTCTGTCTAGTCTTGTCTGTCTAGTCTTGTCTGTCTAGTCTTGTCTGTCTAGTCTTGTCTGTCTAGTCTTGTCTGTCTAGTCTTGTCTGTCTAGTCTTGTCTGTCTAGTCTTGTCTGTCTAGTCTTGTCTGTCTAGTCTTGTCTGTCTAGTCTTGTCTGTCTAGTCTTGTCTGTCTAGTCTTGTCTGTCTAGTCTTGTCTGTCTAGTCTTGTCTGTCTAGTCTTGTCTGTCTAGTCTTGTCTGTCTAGTCTTGTCTGTCTAGTCTTGTCTGTCTAGTCTTGTCTGTCTAGTCTTGTCTGTCTAGTCTTGTCTGTCTAGTCTTGTCTGTCTAGTCTTGTCTGTCTAGTCTTGTCTGTCTAGTCTTGTCTGTCTAGTCTTGTCTGTCTAGTCTTGTCTGTCTAGTCTTGTCTGTCTAGTCTTGTCTGTCTAGTCTTGTCTGTCTAGTCTTGTCTGTCTAGTCTTGTCTGTCTAGTCTTGTCTGTCTAGTCTTGTCTGTCTAGTCTTGTCTGTCTAGTCTTGTCTGTCTAGTCTTGTCTGTCTAGTCTTGTCTGTCTAGTCTTGTCTGTCTAGTCTTGTCTGTCTAGTCTTGTCTGTCTAGTCTTGTCTGTCTAGTCTTGTCTGTCTAGTCTTGTCTGTCTAGTCTTGTCTGTCTAGTCTTGTCTGTCTAGTCTTGTCTGTCTAGTCTTGTCTGTCTAGTCTTGTCTGTCTAGTCTTGTCTGTCTAGTCTTGTCTGTCTAGTCTTGTCTGTCTAGTCTTGTCTGTCTAGTCTTGTCTGTCTAGTCTTGTCTGTCTAGTCTTGTCTGTCTAGTCTTGTCTGTCTAGTCTTGTCTGTCTAGTCTTGTCTGTCTAGTCTTGTCTGTCTAGTCTTGTCTGTCTAGTCTTGTCTGTCTAGTCTTGTCTGTCTAGTCTTGTCTGTCTAGTCTTGTCTGTCTAGTCTTGTCTGTCTAGTCTTGTCTGTCTAGTCTTGTCTGTCTAGTCTTGTCTGTCTAGTCTTGTCTGTCTAGTCTTGTCTGTCTAGTCTTGTCTGTCTAGTCTTGTCTGTCTAGTCTTGTCTGTCTAGTCTTGTCTGTCTAGTCTTGTCTGTCTAGTCTTGTCTGTCTAGTCTTGTCTGTCTAGTCTTGTCTGTCTAGTCTTGTCTGTCTAGTCTTGTCTGTCTAGTCTTGTCTGTCTAGTCTTGTCTGTCTAGTCTTGTCTGTCTAGTCTTGTCTGTCTAGTCTTGTCTGTCTAGTCTTGTCTGTCTAGTCTTGTCTGTCTAGTCTTGTCTGTCTAGTCTTGTCTGTCTAGTCTTGTCTGTCTAGTCTTGTCTGTCTAGTCTTGTCTGTCTAGTCTTGTCTGTCTAGTCTTGTCTGTCTAGTCTTGTCTGTCTAGTCTTGTCTGTCTAGTCTTGTCTGTCTAGTCTTGTCTGTCTAGTCTTGTCTGTCTAGTCTTGTCTGTCTAGTCTTGTCTGTCTAGTCTTGTCTGTCTAGTCTTGTCTGTCTAGTCTTGTCTGTCTAGTCTTGTCTGTCTAGTCTTGTCTGTCTAGTCTTGTCTGTCTAGTCTTGTCTGTCTAGTCTTGTCTGTCTAGTCTTGTCTGTCTAGTCTTGTCTGTCTAGTCTTGTCTGTCTAGTCTTGTCTGTCTAGTCTTGTCTGTCTAGTCTTGTCTGTCTAGTCTTGTCTGTCTAGTCTTGTCTGTCTAGTCTTGTCTGTCTAGTCTTGTCTGTCTAGTCTTGTCTGTCTAGTCTTGTCTGTCTAGTCTTGTCTGTCTAGTCTTGTCTGTCTAGTCTTGTCTGTCTAGTCTTGTCTGTCTAGTCTTGTCTGTCTAGTCTTGTCTGTCTAGTCTTGTCTGTCTAGTCTTGTCTGTCTAGTCTTGTCTGTCTAGTCTTGTCTGTCTAGTCTTGTCTGTCTAGTCTTGTCTGTCTAGTCTTGTCTGTCTAGTCTTGTCTGTCTAGTCTTGTCTGTCTAGTCTTGTCTGTCTAGTCTTGTCTGTCTAGTCTTGTCTGTCTAGTCTTGTCTGTCTAGTCTTGTCTGTCTAGTCTTGTCTGTCTAGTCTTGTCTGTCTAGTCTTGTCTGTCTAGTCTTGTCTGTCTAGTCTTGTCTGTCTAGTCTTGTCTGTCTAGTCTTGTCTGTCTAGTCTTGTCTGTCTAGTCTTGTCTGTCTAGTCTTGTCTGTCTAGTCTTGTCTGTCTAGTCTTGTCTGTCTAGTCTTGTCTGTCTAGTCTTGTCTGTCTAGTCTTGTCTGTCTAGTCTTGTCTGTCTAGTCTTGTCTGTCTAGTCTTGTCTGTCTAGTCTTGTCTGTCTAGTCTTGTCTGTCTAGTCTTGTCTGTCTAGTCTTGTCTGTCTAGTCTTGTCTGTCTAGTCTTGTCTGTCTAGTCTTGTCTGTCTAGTCTTGTCTGTCTAGTCTTGTCTGTCTAGTCTTGTCTGTCTAGTCTTGTCTGTCTAGTCTTGTCTGTCTAGTCTTGTCTGTCTAGTCTTGTCTGTCTAGTCTTGTCTGTCTAGTCTTGTCTGTCTAGTCTTGTCTGTCTAGTCTTGTCTGTCTAGTCTTGTCTGTCTAGTCTTGTCTGTCTAGTCTTGTCTGTCTAGTCTTGTCTGTCTAGTCTTGTCTGTCTAGTCTTGTCTGTCTAGTCTTGTCTGTCTAGTCTTGTCTGTCTAGTCTTGTCTGTCTAGTCTTGTCTGTCTAGTCTTGTCTGTCTAGTCTTGTCTGTCTAGTCTTGTCTGTCTAGTCTTGTCTGTCTAGTCTTGTCTGTCTAGTCTTGTCTGTCTAGTCTTGTCTGTCTAGTCTTGTCTGTCTAGTCTTGTCTGTCTAGTCTTGTCTGTCTAGTCTTGTCTGTCTAGTCTTGTCTGTCTAGTCTTGTCTGTCTAGTCTTGTCTGTCTAGTCTTGTCTGTCTAGTCTTGTCTGTCTAGTCTTGTCTGTCTAGTCTTGTCTGTCTAGTCTTGTCTGTCTAGTCTTGTCTGTCTAGTCTTGTCTGTCTAGTCTTGTCTGTCTAGTCTTGTCTGTCTAGTCTTGTCTGTCTAGTCTTGTCTGTCTAGTCTTGTCTGTCTAGTCTTGTCTGTCTAGTCTTGTCTGTCTAGTCTTGTCTGTCTAGTCTTGTCTGTCTAGTCTTGTCTGTCTAGTCTTGTCTGTCTAGTCTTGTCTGTCTAGTCTTGTCTGTCTAGTCTTGTCTGTCTAGTCTTGTCTGTCTAGTCTTGTCTGTCTAGTCTTGTCTGTCTAGTCTTGTCTGTCTAGTCTTGTCTGTCTAGTCTTGTCTGTCTAGTCTTGTCTGTCTAGTCTTGTCTGTCTAGTCTTGTCTGTCTAGTCTTGTCTGTCTAGTCTTGTCTGTCTAGTCTTGTCTGTCTAGTCTTGTCTGTCTAGTCTTGTCTGTCTAGTCTTGTCTGTCTAGTCTTGTCTGTCTAGTCTTGTCTGTCTAGTCTTGTCTGTCTAGTCTTGTCTGTCTAGTCTTGTCTGTCTAGTCTTGTCTGTCTAGTCTTGTCTGTCTAGTCTTGTCTGTCTAGTCTTGTCTGTCTAGTCTTGTCTGTCTAGTCTTGTCTGTCTAGTCTTGTCTGTCTAGTCTTGTCTGTCTAGTCTTGTCTGTCTAGTCTTGTCTGTCTAGTCTTGTCTGTCTAGTCTTGTCTGTCTAGTCTTGTCTGTCTAGTCTTGTCTGTCTAGTCTTGTCTGTCTAGTCTTGTCTGTCTAGTCTTGTCTGTCTAGTCTTGTCTGTCTAGTCTTGTCTGTCTAGTCTTGTCTGTCTAGTCTTGTCTGTCTAGTCTTGTCTGTCTAGTCTTGTCTGTCTAGTCTTGTCTGTCTAGTCTTGTCTGTCTAGTCTTGTCTGTCTAGTCTTGTCTGTCTAGTCTTGTCTGTCTAGTCTTGTCTGTCTAGTCTTGTCTGTCTAGTCTTGTCTGTCTAGTCTTGTCTGTCTAGTCTTGTCTGTCTAGTCTTGTCTGTCTAGTCTTGTCTGTCTAGTCTTGTCTGTCTAGTCTTGTCTGTCTAGTCTTGTCTGTCTAGTCTTGTCTGTCTAGTCTTGTCTGTCTAGTCTTGTCTGTCTAGTCTTGTCTGTCTAGTCTTGTCTGTCTAGTCTTGTCTGTCTAGTCTTGTCTGTCTAGTCTTGTCTGTCTAGTCTTGTCTGTCTAGTCTTGTCTGTCTAGTCTTGTCTGTCTAGTCTTGTCTGTCTAGTCTTGTCTGTCTAGTCTTGTCTGTCTAGTCTTGTCTGTCTAGTCTTGTCTGTCTAGTCTTGTCTGTCTAGTCTTGTCTGTCTAGTCTTGTCTGTCTAGTCTTGTCTGTCTAGTCTTGTCTGTCTAGTCTTGTCTGTCTAGTCTTGTCTGTCTAGTCTTGTCTGTCTAGTCTTGTCTGTCTAGTCTTGTCTGTCTAGTCTTGTCTGTCTAGTCTTGTCTGTCTAGTCTTGTCTGTCTAGTCTTGTCTGTCTAGTCTTGTCTGTCTAGTCTTGTCTGTCTAGTCTTGTCTGTCTAGTCTTGTCTGTCTAGTCTTGTCTGTCTAGTCTTGTCTGTCTAGTCTTGTCTGTCTAGTCTTGTCTGTCTAGTCTTGTCTGTCTAGTCTTGTCTGTCTAGTCTTGTCTGTCTAGTCTTGTCTGTCTAGTCTTGTCTGTCTAGTCTTGTCTGTCTAGTCTTGTCTGTCTAGTCTTGTCTGTCTAGTCTTGTCTGTCTAGTCTTGTCTGTCTAGTCTTGTCTGTCTAGTCTTGTCTGTCTAGTCTTGTCTGTCTAGTCTTGTCTGTCTAGTCTTGTCTGTCTAGTCTTGTCTGTCTAGTCTTGTCTGTCTAGTCTTGTCTGTCTAGTCTTGTCTGTCTAGTCTTGTCTGTCTAGTCTTGTCTGTCTAGTCTTGTCTGTCTAGTCTTGTCTGTCTAGTCTTGTCTGTCTAGTCTTGTCTGTCTAGTCTTGTCTGTCTAGTCTTGTCTGTCTAGTCTTGTCTGTCTAGTCTTGTCTGTCTAGTCTTGTCTGTCTAGTCTTGTCTGTCTAGTCTTGTCTGTCTAGTCTTGTCTGTCTAGTCTTGTCTGTCTAGTCTTGTCTGTCTAGTCTTGTCTGTCTAGTCTTGTCTGTCTAGTCTTGTCTGTCTAGTCTTGTCTGTCTAGTCTTGTCTGTCTAGTCTTGTCTGTCTAGTCTTGTCTGTCTAGTCTTGTCTGTCTAGTCTTGTCTGTCTAGTCTTGTCTGTCTAGTCTTGTCTGTCTAGTCTTGTCTGTCTAGTCTTGTCTGTCTAGTCTTGTCTGTCTAGTCTTGTCTGTCTAGTCTTGTCTGTCTAGTCTTGTCTGTCTAGTCTTGTCTGTCTAGTCTTGTCTGTCTAGTCTTGTCTGTCTAGTCTTGTCTGTCTAGTTTGTCTTCTAGTCTTGTCTGTCTAGTCTTGTCTGTCTAGTCTTGTCTGTCTAGTCTTGTCTGTCTAGTCTTGTCTGTCTAGTCTTGTCTGTCTAGTCTTGTCTGTCTAGTCTTGTCTGTCTAGTCTTGTCTGTCTAGTCTTGTCTGTCTAGTCTTGTCTGTCTAGTCTTGTCTGTCTAGTCTTGTCTGTCTAGTCTTGTCTGTCTAGTCTTGTCTGTCTAGTCTTGTCTGTCTAGTCTTGTCTGTCTAGTCTTGTCTGTCTAGTCTTGTCTGTCTAGTCTTGTCTGTCTAGTCTTGTCTGTCTAGTCTTGTCTGTCTAGTCTTGTCTGTCTAGTCTTGTCTGTCTAGTCTTGTCTGTCTAGTCTTGTCTGTCTAGTCTTGTCTGTCTAGTCTTGTCTGTCTAGTCTTGTCTGTCTAGTCTTGTCTGTCTAGTCTTGTCTGTCTAGTCTTGTCTGTCTAGTCTTGTCTGTCTAGTCTTGTCTGTCTAGTCTTGTCTGTCTAGTCTTGTCTGTCTAGTCTTGTCTGTCTAGTCTTGTCTGTCTAGTCTTGTCTGTCTAGTCTTGTCTGTCTAGTCTTGTCTGTCTAGTCTTGTCTGTCTAGTCTTGTCTGTCTAGTCTTGTCTGTCTAGTCTTGTCTGTCTAGTCTTGTCTGTCTAGTCTTGTCTGTCTAGTCTTGTCTGTCTAGTCTTGTCTGTCTAGTCTTGTCTGTCTAGTCTTGTCTGTCTAGTCTTGTCTGTCTAGTCTTGTCTGTCTAGTCTTGTCTGTCTAGTCTTGTCTGTCTAGTCTTGTCTGTCTAGTCTTGTCTGTCTAGTCTTGTCTGTCTAGTCTTGTCTGTCTAGTCTTGTCTGTCTAGTCTTGTCTGTCTAGTCTTGTCTGTCTAGTCTTGTCTGTCTAGTCTTGTCTGTCTAGTCTTGTCTGTCTAGTCTTGTCTGTCTAGTCTTGTCTGTCTAGTCTTGTCTGTCTAGTCTTGTCTGTCTAGTCTTGTCTGTCTAGTCTTGTCTGTCTAGTCTTGTCTGTCTAGTCTTGTCTGTCTAGTCTTGTCTGTCTAGTCTTGTCTGTCTAGTCTTGTCTGTCTAGTCTTGTCTGTCTAGTCTTGTCTGTCTAGTCTTGTCTGTCTAGTCTTGTCTGTCTAGTCTTGTCTGTCTAGTCTTGTCTGTCTAGTCTTGTCTGTCTAGTCTTGTCTGTCTAGTCTTGTCTGTCTAGTCTTGTCTGTCTAGTCTTGTCTGTCTAGTCTTGTCTGTCTAGTCTTGTCTGTCTAGTCTTGTCTGTCTAGTCTTGTCTGTCTAGTCTTGTCTGTCTAGTCTTGTCTGTCTAGTCTTGTCTGTCTAGTCTTGTCTGTCTAGTCTTGTCTGTCTAGTCTTGTCTGTCTAGTCTTGTCTGTCTAGTCTTGTCTGTCTAGTCTTGTCTGTCTAGTCTTGTCTGTCTAGTCTTGTCTGTCTAGTCTTGTCTGTCTAGTCTTGTCTGTCTAGTCTTGTCTGTCTAGTCTTGTCTGTCTAGTCTTGTCTGTCTAGTCTTGTCTGTCTAGTCTTGTCTGTCTAGTCTTGTCTGTCTAGTCTTGTCTGTCTAGTCTTGTCTGTCTAGTCTTGTCTGTCTAGTCTTGTCTGTCTAGTCTTGTCTGTCTAGTCTTGTCTGTCTAGTCTTGTCTGTCTAGTCTTGTCTGTCTAGTCTTGTCTGTCTAGTCTTGTCTGTCTAGTCTTGTCTGTCTAGTCTTGTCTGTCTAGTCTTGTCTGTCTAGTCTTGTCTGTCTAGTCTTGTCTGTCTAGTCTTGTCTGTCTAGTCTTGTCTGTCTAGTCTTGTCTGTCTAGTCTTGTCTGTCTAGTCTTGTCTGTCTAGTCTTGTCTGTCTAGTCTTGTCTGTCTAGTCTTGTCTGTCTAGTCTTGTCTGTCTAGTCTTGTCTGTCTAGTCTTGTCTGTCTAGTCTTGTCTGTCTAGTCTTGTCTGTCTAGTCTTGTCTGTCTAGTCTTGTCTGTCTAGTCTTGTCTGTCTAGTCTTGTCTGTCTAGTCTTGTCTGTCTAGTCTTGTCTGTCTAGTCTTGTCTGTCTAGTCTTGTCTGTCTAGTCTTGTCTGTCTAGTCTTGTCTGTCTAGTCTTGTCTGTCTAGTCTTGTCTGTCTAGTCTTGTCTGTCTAGTCTTGTCTGTCTAGTCTTGTCTGTCTAGTCTTGTCTGTCTAGTCTTGTCTGTCTAGTCTTGTCTGTCTAGTCTTGTCTGTCTAGTCTTGTCTGTCTAGTCTTGTCTGTCTAGTCTTGTCTGTCTAGTCTTGTCTGTCTAGTCTTGTCTGTCTAGTCTTGTCTGTCTAGTCTTGTCTGTCTAGTCTTGTCTGTCTAGTCTTGTCTGTCTAGTCTTGTCTGTCTAGTCTTGTCTGTCTAGTCTTGTCTGTCTAGTCTTGTCTGTCTAGTCTTGTCTGTCTAGTCTTGTCTGTCTAGTCTTGTCTGTCTAGTCTTGTCTGTCTAGTCTTGTCTGTCTAGTCTTGTCTGTCTAGTCTTGTCTGTCTAGTCTTGTCTGTCTAGTCTTGTCTGTCTAGTCTTGTCTGTCTAGTCTTGTCTGTCTAGTCTTGTCTGTCTAGTCTTGTCTGTCTAGTCTTGTCTGTCTAGTCTTGTCTGTCTAGTCTTGTCTGTCTAGTCTTGTCTGTCTAGTCTTGTCTGTCTAGTCTTGTCTGTCTAGTCTTGTCTGTCTAGTCTTGTCTGTCTAGTCTTGTCTGTCTAGTCTTGTCTGTCTAGTCTTGTCTGTCTAGTCTTGTCTGTCTAGTCTTGTCTGTCTAGTCTTGTCTGTCTAGTCTTGTCTGTCTAGTCTTGTCTGTCTAGTCTTGTCTGTCTAGTCTTGTCTGTCTAGTCTTGTCTGTCTAGTCTTGTCTGTCTAGTCTTGTCTGTCTAGTCTTGTCTGTCTAGTCTTGTCTGTCTAGTCTTGTCTGTCTAGTCTTGTCTCTCTAGTCTTGTCTGTCTAGTCTTGTCTGTCTAGTCTTGTCTGTCTAGTCTTGTCTGTCTAGTCTTGTCTGTCTAGTCTTGTCTGTCTAGTCTTGTCTGTCTAGTCTTGTCTGTCTAGTCTTGTCTGTCTATTCTTGTCTGTCTAGTCTTGTCTGTCTAGTCTTGTCTGTCTAGTCTTGTCTGTCTAGTCTTGTCTGTCTAGTCTTGTCTGTCTAGTCTTGTCTGTCTAGTCTTGTCTGTCTAGTCTTGCCTGTCTACTCTTGCCTCTCTAGTATTTTTTGTTTCGTCTTGTCTGTCTGGTTTTATCTGTTTAGTCTTGTCTGCCGAATTTTTCAATTTTTTCAAACGAAAAGTTTTGTTGTTTCATTTTGTTTGCAATTTCTTATTTCGCTTTTAGTAGTAAAGCTACGATCAAGGGGTTTCGTGTGAAACGTGAAACTAGTCCTGATGTTATCGCCTCGCCGTTTCTTGACCCCAACCCTTAATAAAACTGCTATTTTCTCGACAAATTACAATGTTTTGGACTAATTTATACGGAGAAGGTTTGAGTTAAAAACCCTAATTTTCGTTTCAATTTGACTTAAAGTGACTTAACTTGATAGATAAGACTTACAATAGACAGACAATATATGTCTAGAAAGACAGGACGACTAGACGGACAATACTAGGCAAACAGCTTTAGATCAACAACACTTGACAAACAAGGTTAAACACATGTCTTAACACATTAATGTGTTTATTTTCCATTAATAGCAATAAAATAAGTGTTTTTCTGTTCATTGAGTTTACGATTAATCAATCACTTTGCGTTAATTGCATGTTGGGGGCGGCCTGTTTGCTCGAACCGCGGACACGAAAGCGTCAGTGTTTAATATTTACTTGGCCTTTTTGTTTTAATTAAAATTTAATGGACTGAATATGACGGACAATTGTTCATACATATACTCAAAACTTACCACAATTAACAAACAATTAATACTATTTAGTATTTTCGCCTAGTCTTGTCTAACAAGTCTTGTCTGTCTAGTCTTGTCTTGTCTGTCTGGTCTTGTCTGTCTTCTCCTGTTTACCAAGTCTTGTCTGTCTGGCCTTGTATGTCTAGTCTTGTCTGTATAGAAAAAACATTGAATAGATCCATGGCTCAAAGCGGGGTTTCTGCCCAAAGTTGGGTATTGCTTGTCTGTATAGCCTTGTCTGTCTAGACTTATCTGTCTAGTCTTGTCTGTCTAGTCTTGTCTGTTTAGCCTTATCTTCTAGTCTTGTCCGTCTGGTCTTGTCTGTCTAGTCCTATCTGTCTAGTCTTGTCTATCTAGCCTTATCTGTCAAGCCTTGTCTGTCTAGTCTAGTCTGTCTAGTCTTGTCTGTCTAGTCCTGTCTGTCTAGTCTTGTCTGTCTAGACTTATCTATCTAGCCTTCTCTGTCTAGCCTTGTCTGTCTAGACTTGTCTGTCTAGTCTAGTTTGTTTAGTCTTGTCTGTCTAGTCTTGTCTGTCTAATCTTGTCTGTCTAGTCTTGTCTGTCTAGTCTTGTCTGTCTAGTCTTATCTGTCTAGTCTTGTCTGTCTAGTCTTGTCTGTCTAGTCTTGTCTGTCTAGTCTTGTCTGTCTAGTCTTGTCTGTCTAGTCTTGTCTGTCTAGTCTTCTCTGTCTAGTCTTGTCTGTCTAGTCTTGTCTTGTCTGTCAAAGCAAAAGAGGGATAGTAGTAGCTGGTGACTTTAACGCAAATTCCCCCTACTGGGGATCCCCATGCTTGGACAAAAGGGGAAACATCGTGACATACTGGACACATTTGTGAGGGGAAACTCGGCCTCCACCATAGATCTTACCTTTTCTACCAACTCCATAGGCGACAGGTTCCTGGGATTGAGGGTACTCGAAAAAGAATCTCTGAGTGACCACCGATACATTTTGTACACCATAAGGCAACAAAAAATGTCAAAGTCACCAACAAGCGGCTGGAACTCACAACAACTGCAGGAGGAGAAAAGTCGAGAAAGCTTGACAGAGCAGTTTCAAAATAAAATTACCGAAAACGCTGAGACACTGACTCACGTGATGAGCAGAGCGTGTGACGTCACCCTGCGAAAGTTTGGAAATAAAAAACCCCCGAGGCCAGTATACTGGTGGAACGATGAAATTGCTGACACGAGATTTAAATGCATAGTCGCCAGAATAAAATACCAGCGCCAAAGAACCAAAGAAACTAACGAAGAAAATATTAAATTGTTTAAACACGAATATAAACGCTTAAAAAAGGAATTACGGCAGCTAATATACAATTCCAAACAAAGCCACTGGAAGAAACTGTGCATGGAACAGGACAAGCACACATTGGGAGACGCGTTCCAAATAATAAGAAGGAACTTAAAGATTCGTCCTCAAAATCTCCCAATGTCGCTGGAAAGAGCGCGTCAAGTCGCGGACGTATTATTCCCAGAGCATGCTCCCTTTGACTGGCTACAACCAGAAGTCGTAAATACGCCCCACTTCACGAAATAGGAACTTTCTATTGCGAGCAAGCGCATCAGAAACGGTAGAACACCAGGCCCCGACGGTGTACCACCTGTGGTAGTGAATTTAACAGCTGCACATCAATCCGACTTCGTCCTGAAAGTCATGAAAAACTTGCTAAACGCATGAAACTTTCCAACTAGATGGAAGCGTGCGAAGCTCGCCCTTATCAGGAAGGGGGATAAACAAATAGATGATCCCACATCCTACAGGCCTATCTGCTTACTCGACGTATGTGGGAAACTGTTAGAACAACTTTTACTAACGAGATTGCAGAAAGAGCTCTAGACAGGAGTCGGATTGTCACAGCACCAGTATGGGTCCAGGAAAGGACGATCCACCATCACAGCTGTACTGGAAGTCGCAGAAAAGGCCAACAGTGGGTCCCAGAGAACCAAGCAAATGTGTGCTCTCCTAACATTCGATGTTAGAAACGCGTTTAATAGTGCATCGTGGAAGCATATTATGGACTGTTTAACAACGTATCCCCTGTTTAACGTAGAGACTGTTTAACGTAGAGATATATCCCCCTATCTATTGCGGATGCTGCGAAGCTACCTCAGTGGGAGAAGCATCACACTGCAAGGAGATCGACAGACTGAAGAGAGTCGAAAGAATTAAAATTAGTAGTGGTGTTCCACAGGGTTTGATATTGGGACCCACTTTGTGGAACATACTATACGACGGAATTCTGACAATGAGGCTTCCAGTGGGGGCTACTATAATCGGCTTCGCAGATGATATAGCACTGGTCGCCAGAGCCAGGACAGAACAAGAGTTGATGCAAAGAGCAAACCATGTAACATCCCTAATCAGTGCGTGGTTGAAAGAAAAAAACCTGAGTCTAGCACCAGAAAAAACTGAAGCTGTCCTCCTCAAGTACCTTAGAATAACCATCGACAAAAGACTTTCGTTCGCTGCACACATAACCGAAGCAGCTGCAAGGGGTTTAAGAACACTGGCAGGCATAAAACAACTCATGCCAAATCTGGGGGTCCCAAAGAGTAGTTCGAGCAGAATTCTCAGCTCTGTAGTTCAGGCTACCATGCTGTACCGTGCCCCTATATGGGCCTCTGAACTAAAAAAAAGAAATTAACCGGCAGAAGCTCGCACAAGTTCGGCCAAAAGTGACACGTACTAAGCAGAGCTTACAGAACAATTTCAGGAGTGGCCGCGCAGGTTATTTCAGGTATCCCCCCAATAGACCTGATCGCCAACGAGAGGAAAAGAGTGTATGACTCAGAGGGCGACAAATAAAGTAAACGACTGGCCAGACAAAAACTCCTTGAGAAGTGGCAAAAAAGGTGGCAGTCAAGCGAACGAGGAGAGTGGACGAGACTGTTAATCCAGGACATACATCCCTGGATCGCCAGAAAACACGGGGAAATTAGCTACAATCTAGCCCAGTTCCTCTCCGGCCACGGATGTTTCCAGGACTATCTGCACAACATTGGCAAGGCAGCTGACGACCTGTGTGTATACTGCGGGGGACGGACAGCGTGATCCACACGATATTCGATTGCTGGAGGTGGGAAACAGACAGAGATGAAGCGAAAAAAAAAACTGGGAAATCAATCCATCCGAGAACTATAATCGAAAGTATGTTGAAAGATGAGTCACGGTGGAGGAACATCCAAGGGCTGATTCATAAAATAATGAGCGAGAAGGAGGCCGATGAGATCAAATCGAGGAACAAAATAAAGTAGATTAAATTTAAGTCATCCGTCACTCTTCGGTTATGCGACAAGCGGGTCCAGAGTGTACGGATGCGTTACAGGGGGCCACTTGCTTGGTTAGGTTAAGTTACCGCCAGCTACGTTATTTACTATTAAAATAAATACTATTTGAACGTTTTGAACTAAGATATTCATGCTGTATATTCTATTATCACGTTTTGTTTTAAATATAATTAGGTTTGTCTTTTTTAATTTACCACTAATTTGTTTCCAACAAAACCACGTTTCTAGCCTTGCTATTAATGTCTCGATGCTGTTTGTGAGTTCGGTTGTATAGTTATTAGCTACAATTAAGCTCGTATCGTCTGCATAATTTATGATCAAGTTTGGTGTGTTGTCTAAATTTAATTTTGGTAGGTCATTTATGTGCAAAATAAACAGAAGTGGACCCAAGATGCTACCTTGTGGGATACCTAGTTTCTCTTGCGGAGTATAAATTTCGGAGATTTGTGTTCTGTTTTTTATAATTCCGTATGTTTCAACTTTCGTTAATAGGATGGCGTGGTCGACTGTGTCGTATGCTTTAGAGAGGTACAGTAGAATCCCGCATGGCATATTGTGATCTTCAAATTGACTCATTATCTCTCTTATGAATTGGAAGCAAGCAGTCTTTATGAAACGACCTTTAATAAACCCATGCTGTCCTTAACTAATGATATGGAATTTGTTTAGGAAGCGTAATAACTTTTTATATATTAGCTTCTCCATAATTTTCGAGAAAGCTGATTGTAGACTGATTGGCCTGTAGTTGTCAATATCATCTATGTTTCCCTTCTTGAAAATTGGTAGTATTTTCGAGACCTTTAGTGAACTTGGGAAAATTCCGTGTACAAACGCATTGTTAAAGATGACTTCAAGTGGTTTAGAGAGTTCTTCAGCGACACCTTTGAGGATTGCCATAGGAATTTCATCGAAACTCGAGCCTTTTGTATTGTTTAGTTCTCTCATAACTTGTTGTAATTTCAATGGTGTTATTGGTTCTAAGTAAATAGAATGAGAGTTGTTTTGCAGCTTGTTTTCGTATGAAAAGCTAGTTAGGTCCTTTGCCCCTTTATGAGACTGTCGGCATAAAAGTCGTTTATCATGTTGGTAGTGATGTTCGGCCCCAGCATACAGTTTGCTCCTTCTCGCTTAACGGATTTGATTTGGGTAATATCGTGTACTACCTCCCATGTTGACTTCACGGTATTGTCACCCTCTGTAATTTTATTTTTGGTAGTATTTATTCTTTTTTAGTTTCAATAAACGCGTATACATACGCCACATTCTGTTGTAACTGCTTTTTAGTTCAGGGATTGTCTGGGATAATATACGCAATAACGTTCTTTCATTCCAACAATTGTTGTATCATTCAAAAACTTTTTTCGCTTACTTTTCGTTAATTATAGACATGGGAAATTATAGACATGGGCTTTGCTCGAAATAAAGCTTGCCCGTGTACAGAAAGGTGCTCCACTGACCGTCTACGTCTGAGGTTTGTTTGGTAAAAACCTCGTCCCATGTTTCGCTATTCAAATTTTCTTTAAAATTCCTCATGTTCTCTTCTTTGACGCTTCTGCAATGACGGAAGGAGGTTTGATTTCTTTCGGTTTTAAAAGTTGTTCGAATAGCTTAATGGCTAGTCTTGTCGGTCTAGTCTTGTCTGTCTAGTCTTGTCTGTCTGGTCTTGTTTGTCTAGTCTTGTCTGTATAGTCTTGTCTGTCTAGTCTTGTCTGTCTAGTCGTGTCTGTCTAATCTTGTCTGTCTTGTCTTGTCTGTCTAGTTTTGTCCGTCTAGTCTTGTCTGTCTAGTCTTGTCTGTCTAGTCTTGTCTGTCTAGCCATGTCTGTCTAGTCTTGTCTGTCTAGTCTTGTCTGTCTAGTCATGTCTGTCTAGTCTTGTCTGTCTAGTCTTGTATGTCTAGTCTTGTCTGTCTAGTCTTGTCTGTCTAGTCTTGTCTGTCTAGTCTTGTCTGTCTAGTCTTGTCTGTCTAGTCTTGTCTGTCTAGTCTTGTCTGTCTAGTCTTGTCTGTCTAGTCTTATCTGTCTAGTCTTCTCTGTCTAGTCTTATCCGTCTAGTCTTGTCTCTCTGTGTTATGTACCTATATGTCTGAGACTGACTGACTAAAATGGGAATAAGAAGAGTTAATGGGTTTTGTTGATTTCCAGCAAACGAAAATATGATTATATAGGAAATCTTTTGTGCGTTAAGAGATATTTTCCCTGAAAGGGAAGAAATAAATCGGAAAAAGGAAAAGAAAATCGTCCAATTTATTTTGTATGGTCCGATTGAACTTGTCCGTGAACGGTTTCAGACGCTCAATTCCGCATCGTCTGATAGCAAACACTGGAATCCAGATTATGCAGCGAAACACTTGTGTGTTTATTTAGACAAAATCTCTTAAAAACCCTCAGAATTTTCGCCTTCGGCAAACTGAAAATGTTGAAACCATTCCTGCGATTCCACCCAAACTAGAGTTATATTATTAACTGTAAGTCCACAAAGTTTAAATGAAATCTGTGGATAAATAATAAATTGATTTAGATTTGAAAACGTGATTATTTAAATGATAATAGAGGGTCTTCCAATAAGAGCTTTCATTTTCAACAGCTCGCCATTTTCACAGTTCACATGAGTCAACCTGTAACTACCTGATAAATGACAAGTAGAAGCTACGCCATTAATAGAAATGGAATGATATAGGCTTCAACAACACTTTGAAATTATTAAAATTCACTACAAAAATGGTGAAAATTTCGCGGTCATAGTTCGCAAAAGTAAAGCATTTTTAGGTCGTCGTGAAGCACCTTCTCGGCCAGCAATTGTGAAACTGGTGGAAAAGTTTGAGCTGTTGGAACAATTTAGTGATGTGAAGAACCGAACTCGTGCACGTCGCTCAAGAACAACTGAGAATATTGCTGTTATAGTCCAAACCTAGGATTGTCCATTTCTCATCGATCTTTGGAATTGGGCATTCCACAAACGACATTACACCGTATTTTGCATAAATAGGCCTAAAGGCTTTTAAAGTTCAGCTTACACAATAACACATGCCTACCGACCATCAACAACGTTGTGTCTTTGCAGATTGGGTCCTTGAAATGCATTAAACTGATCCGGAATTTCAACGAAAAATCATCGTGCGTGATGAGGCCTATATGCACCTCGTAGAGTACGTTAACAAGCAGAATTGTCGCATTTGGGGCTCGGAAAACCCAATAACTATTGTTGAAATTGAATTATTGCTTCTCCATCCTGAACGTGTGACTGGTGCGGTTTTTTGTCTGTCGGGGTCATTGAACCTTTGGAAAATGTGGCTGGAGCAACTGTTACAGTGAATGGATTGCGCTAAACGATGATTAATGATTTTGTATGGCCGGAATTGGAAGATATTGATGTGGACGACGTTTATTTTCAACAAGACGACGCTACGCGACACACACGTAACGATACCATGGCTCTTTTGCGTGAAAAGTTTCCTGGCCGTGTGATTTCTCGAAGAGGCGATCACAATTGCCCACCAAGATCTTGTGATTTAACACCTCTAGACTTTTTTCTTTGGGGCCACGTGAAAGATAAGGTCTATTTCAATGGCCCACAATCGATTCAAGACCTCAAAGATGGAATTCGTGAAGTTATCGAGGACACACAGCCGCAAATGTACGAATTGGCGATGGAAAATTTCATGAGAAGAATATGGTCCTGCAAGTTAGAGCTGTTTGTGACGACGCGGCTGGCACGAACAAGAAAGTGAAGAAACATCATAGATTAGCTCACATGAAAGGGAGACTTTGAAACTCAAGTAAATGAAACTCGTCCAGAATCACCCCCTGCACAAGCTAGGCGAATAACTCGTCGAAAGTAGACAAAAACCACCAGAAATATCGAAAAAAGAATAGAAACAGGACCGGCTCTGCCCACAGAAGGTCCTCTATAGACAACAACAAGATCACCAACACGGACAGGTACAATCCTAGAATTTGAAACCTTAACAAATAACGCACACTCGCCTCCCGAAAATGCGAATCTAAACACAATCACTAGCCCTATCAGCTTGCAATCAAACGTAACGCCACCACGACCTATACCTTTGCATAGTTGAAATTTTTTTGTGCACATATATCGCCATGTTATACGTCAAAAATTGCCCGAACTTTTTGACGTAAATCCTTATTATTTGCCCGAAACTTCCATATTTCTGCCTTTCAAACGCGGAGGATGCGCATGCGCATGCGCTTAACTAACAGTAAAAAAGTCTATTGCAATCACAACCGCCCACGACAATGACCTGCCGCGCTCACCATGGAACCACTCCCCACATAACACCCGTAACATAGGTATCATATTACAACAGGAATGGATTAGGAAGCTCTATAGTGCTATTTCCAATAGATCACATAATAAATGATATAAGTTGCCTGAACTAACGGTCAATCGAACCAAGAACTGCAGAACGCCCCCCAGTCCATAAATTTGAACGGCATGTACAAAGAAACCAAACAATTAACCCGCAAGCCTTAAAAAAGATCCAATCGCTCTACACAGTTAACAAGAAAAAGACATACAAATAAGTGGTGAACACTAATACCCAGGATATATGTAACATCAGCTGTAACAGCTTAGAAGTTTACTTCACAAGAATATCTGAGAGAAGACCAGCGAGGGAACAACATCATAATATTCCCCTTCCTCATGTGAACAGTGGCATTCTGGCGGCCAATTTCACGGAGGACGAAATTACGAAACACCTCTCAAAAATGCCCAATACAGCACCAAGAAGGGACTGTATTCATTACAACCAACTGAGGAAAGCAGACCTAGGATGTAAGATGCTAACTGTTTTGTTCAATAAAATAATTCAAACAAAGGCGATTCCAAAAAGCTGGAAACAGGCCCTTACAATCCTGCTTTATAAAAATAGAGATAAGAACCAACCAGAAAACTGGCGACCTATATAACTATGTAATACTTACTATGTACAAAGTATTTACTTCCTATCGGCTCTCTAACTGGTGTGAATCCAACAATAACCTGTCACATGGGCAAAAAGATTTTGGGAAGGGCGAGGGGTGCGTTGAACACAATTTTGATGGTCTGGGATATGCCTTTGATGGTCAAGGATGCCCTGCATCCTTTAGAATGTGCATAGGAAGAACAAGAGAGCGGTCATTGCTTGGTTGGACCTATCAAATGCTTTCCCCTCCGTCCCACATAACCATATCGTGTACACCATGCGTCATGTAGGGATAAATCCAGATTTGATTGAAATCATCAGAGAACTATACGAAGACTGCTCCACAACGGTAAAATCATCAGAAAGAGAAAAAAACCCCTTCCTTGTTCAAGCCGGAGTCAGACAAGGTTGTCCTCTCAGCCCGGTACCTTTTAATATAGCCTTAGAACCACTGCTGAGGACCGCTACACAAAGAAATGGCGGATATCCACTAGCAGGTCATCAAATATCAGCCCTCGCCTATGCGAACGATATAGTATTAATCTCTACAAACCCAACCGAACTCCAGAACACCCTTAACGCACTTGGTGAAACTGTCTAGCGCTGCGGATTATCATTTGACGCCTCAAAATGTGCGACACTGGACCTAGACTGCAAAACTAGCGAGCAGTTACACATCACCGCATGAACATCCAAGGTGGTGTAATGAAGAGCCTGAAAGAAGGGGAAGCATATCAACATCTGGTTATTACAACAGGCTTCCATGTAGATTGTAGTTTTGCTGGTAACGACTTGTACTGGGATCTTCAAAGACCCACCTGGAGCACCTTATCCATTCCGCCTATTTTCGCTCCCTTGTCTACACTGCGTCGCCCACCAACTCACACCGAATAAAAATATTCACATACGGCTCTAAATCAGGCGCAGGAGTTGGAGCAGCTTGCGTAGCATACAATGAAGAAAAGAAGTTTCATTTCGAAACATTTGGTTAGGCTGAGTACTGCTCGATATTTCAAGCAGAGTTAATTGCAATTAACTGGGCATTAGCGTATATTCTTTCCAAACCTGACGTAATGGACGAATGCTGTATACTATCCGATAGAAATTCTGCTGTAGATGCTCTTCAAAACATGGCCTCGCCAACCGAGATACACTATTCGACACATGGCAGCTCTATAACGAGGTCTCACTAAACACTAATCTAAACTTCCATTGGGTGAGGGCACATGACGGCCTGACAGGTAACGAAAAAGTGGACAGTCTGGCAAGACAAGCTTCTGGACAAGAGTCCACAGGCCTAGAACCTCAGAATTCTCTGTGCTGAAATTTTCAAAAAAGTACCAAGCCAGGCTATAAAGCACGGGTTCAGCACCTACCTTAACAGGGAGTGGCAACAGCGATGCAATGCGTCAAGAACTGGTCTTTGGACTAAAAACTTTATCTCGTCTATCGACAAGTGGATTAATATGGAGATCTGTCTCTCGCACTACGCGGTCCAACTTATTACTGGCCATGGAAATTTTACTGTCTTACCCGCATCGCTTTAGCAAAAGGGCATCGCCACTTTGCCAGTGCGGTGAAGAAGACACAGCTCCACATGTGCTTTTTTATTGTCCTGTCATCTCAAAATTCCGAACTGAGTATGTCCCATGTAGGATGCTCCTGACCACGAGACGAGGAGGAGTCAAGGGAAGTCGAAAAAAACAAGAAATGGTGGCAGATTTTTGACGAGCGGGCCAAAAATCTAAGAAGATTGGATCACGACCTAGTCATCACCAGAAACTAATAAATTTAAATTGACTATTCTATGTTAAATCAGTCTAAGTTCTTGCCTCTTCTTGTTAATTATGATGTAATAATTTGTATGTACCAGCATAGTGTCCTTGTTGACGGAGTGCTGGCGACTATGAGTCCAATAAATAAATAAGCTGTACTGGGACCTTCGTAGATCTATTGTACCCCACCCTCTCTGCCTCTAAAGGTTGGTATACGTACCCATTTAGAGCGCCTCCTCTAGTCCTGATTCCTTTAGGAATTTTAGGATCTGGCTGGGATTTAAGGACTGCAACTCCTGTGCGTTCAAGCAGTGGGACCCAAGATACATTTGTCTCTTGCGAAGTAGTGCTCTGCAGGCTTCCATGTAGACAGTACACCCGAATTGACCATCGAGAGAATAAACAATGAATTGGAAAAAAATCGTCTCAGTGTGCCAATTTATTCTCCCACTGGTATAATTCATTCTACGCGGAACACATGTTATGAAAAAGAATTTAAAACCCCTTGACCTAAAAATCAAAAGAACCGTTAAAGGATGGCTAAAACTACCTCAAAGAGCCAGTCCGGATATCGTTTATGTAGAGCCACAGAACCGATATTGCCACATTGGTACAGGGTTTTAGAATGCTAACCGCAGATAATGATGTCGTGAGGGACATTGCAGCCCAACAACTGAAGGAATTAGTGGGTCGGCGACTCGGGAGCAATCCAGGTCAAATAGAAATTGCAAAGTACCTCAGCGGATGTCTTGATTGAGACTACGGAAGGGATGGCGGCTACATAGGCTCTCTGTGGACACGAGTTAGAAACCCATGCAGGGGACTTAATAAAACAATTGGTCTTGAGAGGAACTACTCAGACTAACGGAATGAGCTTTGTGTGCAGGTCGAAACGGAGGCAATTGGTCGAACATCGATATCACCAAAAGCCAGAAGACTACTAGAAAGGAACCTAAAGGCCGCTCTGCGTAATCACTATTCTAAACGTCTATCCAAAAAACCGAATCAGGGCACAGTTTTCGGGTGAAGTTCCAGATGGTCTTCTAGTAACCATTTCCTTAGATCATGGCTAGCGACTAGATTATGTGACTGTAATTTCATTCACAGAGCCCGACTCGATTGCGTCCCTTGCCACTCGTAGATTTGACGGAAGTGAAAAATGCCGGCGCTGTGAGCATTATGATGAAACCCTTCCCTACGTACTGCACCACCGCTACATGCATTTCAATGTATGGCAAAGACGCCACAATGCAGTACAAGATCGTTTAGTTAAAGCCATACAACACAAGAGATGTGGGTATATCCGAATCAACAGAGTAGTCGAAAACACAACATCCACTCTGCGGCCAGATCTAATAGTGACGACGAATGAGGCAAAAATTATTATAGACGTAGCGGCCCCATTTGAAAACTCAAAAAATATGAACCAATGGCGGATGACCTCCGCTCCCCAGGTCAACACGTAGAAGTTTATGTGCTCCAAGTAGGAAGCCTTAGCTCATGGGATCCTGCAAATGAAAAAAATCTCAATGTCTCGGGATTAGGGAAGAGGTACACATCCCTGGTGAGGATGCTGATGATATCTGATAATATACGCTGGAGTAGAGATGTGTACATTGAAGATTTGACGGGCCACCGCCAATATCTAGATGAACAGTAAATATTTATATATACATATTAGGAGTATTAGTCTTTCTGGGAGGGGGCGAGAAAAATACGTCAAATCGTGTTTGGAGAATGAAAACGTGCGTTTTGAGTGATTTTCGAAAGAAATTTTTCCGGGGGAAAATGGTAAAATGTTTAGAAAACTCCGAATTTTTTATATATTGTGGTGCCGCCGAAGGTGGCGGGGGTGTGCCGCGAAAACGAATTTTTTGTTTCTCGGCCGCCGAGCGGCCGTATTTGGACCGATCGCGACGCAAGTGTTGCGATCAGGAGCGCCAATTTTTTTTGCACAAAACTGTCATCGTAAATTTTCGAGTTCTTTAACGTTCGATTGCGAGCCGACCGCTGAACGGAACAACTTCCTATTTGCGGATCCGGTTGCGTAGGTTCCTCCACTCTGAGTCTTCGAAGAGAGCGCGCGATTTTTTGCAAAAATAGCGGTGCGGTAGATGTTTTTGCAAAACCAAAAGCAGGTGGAATTTTGCATAATCTTCTACGTGTTGACCTTGGGAGCGGAGGTCAATTTATTCACATTTTTGGAGCTTTCATTTCTTTGGGGCTATTTTCTACACCGTTCGATGAAGGACGACGGTATCTTGCTTACGTTGTGCCGATTTGCCGATTCACAGAAACCACGAGGTCTCCATGGCCGATGAAAGGAAACCGGTAGGATGTTAATCCGCATTCAAGATCTACAAAGGTACAAATGCCACAACTTTCTGGTCCTACAATGACAGATCAAGAACAGACTGTACCGTCCCATAGGCTATTAAAAATAGCAAAAAGTTCGCAACTGGCACAGTTATTGCAAAAAAACGAAATTCGCATTTTCTGTCGTAGCTGGGAGGTGCATGCGAATTTTTCAGAATTTTTTGAACGGTGTCCTTCCGGCGGAAATTGCAGTCATTCTGATAGCAAGTTTGCACGTTTCGCTAGCACGGTGCGCGCTCCAGAGCCCTGCGAAAAGTCGCCCATTTTTCGCGCGTGATATTTTATCCGTCTTGTAGCTTTAGAAACTTTTTCCGCGGCAATTCGCAAATTTCAACTTTTTTCTGCAAGGGTTGTAAATTTCGCTTCTTCGCCGGCTGCGGTTCGGTGAGGGGAAATTTTCAAAAATTCCTCAAATTTCGGGTACATCAAAATCGGAATTTTCTTATCACGATATTTACGCTGGAACGAAGAACACCAATCGGTGGGAGCACATTTCCGCACTTTCACCTGCAAGTCCCGTCGCAAGATGATTCGAATTTTCGATTGAGTTCAGCATTTTCAATACGCAAAATTTGCCAAGAAAACACACCGGCGCTACTGGGGTGCACACACAAACGTCCGGCCAACTTTTGGCCGTCAGTTGAAAACTGCGACCGCGAAAATGAGTTTTTTCATCTGATCGGGAACAGACAAGACGTTCATTGAAAATTTTGATAAATATCATGATTCGGCGGCTAGCCGTTTCGATAACACGAATGAATTAGGTATTCCGTAATCCCATATAAACATGTGTAAATTGATTATCCTCGCACATACCATGTTCAATTTGCAAAAACGTGAAGCGTGAACCAAATTTAAAGGTTGGACTAGGGGAGGCGCTCTAAATGGGTAAGTATAGCAACGATTAGAGAAAGAGGATGGGGTACAATAAATCTATAAAGGTCCTGTACAAGTCACCACCGAGATCTACAATCTAAAAGGATTTCCTCTTCTGATTTACAACATATTTGCAAACCCATTGAAAAAAATCGCTATTCACATATTTTACTTTTGTGATCAAACCGAACAATTTACGTATAATGGTATAATGGTAATATAATGGTTCAAGTTTCAATTTTCTATTTTGAAGCATTGATGAGATATTTGCATAAAACCTTTGAAGGAAAAATTATTTCCCAGGGCGTCCCCGCCGAAGGTTTTTTAGAAAAATTTCATTGAAATTTTTGATGATTTTCAAATTTTTCTGTTCGTTTTTGGTTAGAATACCTGATAAACTAAAAAAATCGCCTTAATAGGTTCCACTCTAGGTGGAATAATAAAATTGTACTCATTTGTAGAGAAAGGATCAGACGATGAAATTACTGTGTCAGTTTTGCAAAATATTGTATCAATCGTTGGCAGCAGCCCCCCAAAAAGCGGGACTGATAGAAATAAATTCAGAGATATTGCTTGAAAATTGTAAGAGATATATGAAAAAATCAGTTCTGCATAGATCGTTGAATAATATTTAAATTAATATTTTGGTATCTTCACGGTCGATAGCCTTGGGACAGGATTTTTTGATTAATGAAGTATTTCAAATTTAAATATTTATTTTGTCCAACTAAAAAAACCTCAAGATTCTACATACTATTCCACCCTTACAGCTATTCCATCTACACTTTCAATCGTTTCGTCCTCTTCAACTTTTCCACCTTATTCACCTATTCCATTAGCATGTACTAGTCTTATATAATTTAATTTTTCATTTTATAATCTGTGTTTAATTAAAAATTTAAACACATACACATAGATCCTTAAGGATAAGTTTTCTCTAGTTAGCAGTTACCTTCTAGCTATATTAAACAAAACGTAATCTAATAAAACTTGTATTATCTGTATTGATTATTCAAAGAAATGTCTTAAAGGCATACCATCTTTAAAATTGAATAAACATCCGAAGATTTTGCTTAAAAATACTCGTTTTTTTAGATATTAAAATGTAACCTCTTATTGGAAGACCAGATATAACGTGTTAATAAATATAACTGATAAATGTTAATATAACTATAGCAATAAGAACAATCAAATGTGAAAACGTGGTTGATTAAATGATAATATAACGTGTTCATAAATATAACTGATAATTAAATGCTTTGAGGGATGACTTGTTGGACGGACAATAATTTTTTGTAGCCTTACAAATTGGTTGCAGTGTTAAGCTGTTTTTGTTTGCAATAAATCTAATAAATTCAGTGATCCAGACTTACTGCAAAAACTCTCATCGTAATTAAAACGGGTTTTGCACCTGTTGGCATTTACCTGAAACAAGGGATTTTAATAGAATCAAAATAATTCGCAGAAAAAAAAAACACGATCCGCAACACGCCCGTCTATAAACACGAATTCAATTATTTCGCCGAAAACTATTTTCACAACAATATCAATTAAACCTCGACTAAACAGTTTTAACCAATTATCTAATTACTTATCAATTATTAACAGTTTTGAGCGATTACCATTAAACAAACATCTTGTCTTGTCTAGTCTTAGCTAGTCTTGTCTGGTTATAGCTAGTCTTCTCCAGTTCTATTCTAGTCCATCCTTGAAAATCGTACTTGATTAAGATATATAAACCATGAATTATCCTCTTTTGTTGATTCGGGCTGAATGAACTGTTGCGGATCGATGGCTTTTCGGCCGCACCTAACGGACGGTGGACCCGACTAGCGCCATTTATCACTCGGCGTTCGCCGGCGGCGAGACGGGGGGCGGCCGCCCGCCCCACGCTACATTATCACGATTTTAAAACTTACAGCCGCAGATTAATTGCGACAGTCGTAAAAATGCAAAAAGGGTTGGTATTAAAAAGACATTTTCTTCGTCCGGCTTTGCGCGATGCAATTATATTTAGACTAGCGTACGTCAACGAGAAGACGTTTTAGATAATACAGGAAATTTAAACAGCAATTTTAGATAAGAGTAAGAGTAGGCAAGAACAGACAAGACTAGATAAGAGTATGTTGTATGTATATAGATTAGATATATAGATTTGTAGGTTTTGGCAATAACTTATACTGCGCCCTTCATAGATCTATTGTACCCCACGCTCTTCCTCTAATCGTTGGTATACTTACCCATTTAGAGAGGATGCGCTCTAAATGGAGCTCTAATGTAAGGTTAATGCGCTCTAACCTAACCTAAGCCAGATTCCTTTAGGAATTACAGGATCTGGGTGGGATTTATGGGTTGCAACTCTTTCTGCGTTCATGGGACTATCTGCCTCTCAATTGATAGCAGTGCTCCGCAGTCTTTGAGCAGATGTATTGGGATTCCCTCTAATGAGCCGCAGAAACTGCATCTATTATCCTTCTCTAGGCCTTGGGCACTGAGTTGTTTTTTAAGTCTGCAGTGTCCCGTTAGGACTCCTGTCAGAATTCTAAGCTTATTCCTGTTTAGTTAGACAAACTTTTCTTCTTTCCTGGTTAAAAGATCCCAGCAATACTTTGGATTGTCTTATCCCTGGAAGTTCTTTCCAGGTTTTCATCCATGTTCTCTTATTTCATCATCTAAACATTTGGGGATTGTGTTAATGCTTCCGATTTCATGTACTTTGGCTTGGAAGCTACATGGGTAAATTCCCATGGATTCAAAGTATTTGGTACCAGGTCCAGACACTGCTGCACCAGTACATTCAGTTGTCTTCGAACCAACCATATTACTATTTGATAGCACTTTGCTCTATGTGGTTAGATTCTCGAAATGGTGTTTGCATACCATTTCGTCTTTTGGTACTTCCAGCCAGGGAATCTTGGCAGCGAGGCTGTTTCGGTCTCTGCTTCCGATTATTTTAACTCTGCCTACTCCTTCCTTCTTGAACCTTACAACCGCCGATCAGCTTCATTGTCGCTGTCGGGCATGATTCCAAAGACGCCGTTATGCAGATACACGCCAGTCTTTGAATCTCTTCAAGTTGCTAATTCATAGAGACCAGCTTGGTTCTACTTTCCCACCCAACTGCCCTGAAAGTGATCGCAGGTCTCACTATCATGGTGTACATCCATCTCAGGATTGTGAGATTACAACACCAAATCTCTGCCTGATTTCTGCACACCATTATAGCGTGTTTGGCTTTTCTTACCAGTTCTTACGCGTGTCTGGGACTTTGTAGAGAATGCGGGTCTATTGAAACTTTTTATCTGGTGTAACTATTGTTAATCGTCCTTGGCACGGCTTAACTAAGGTCGGAAAGCAAAAATGAAGCCTCTACGTTGTCTTGTTCAATACATATTCGTGTTTTTTGTTGAAAACAGTTCTTGACATTATCAACGTGATAGGTAGTAGAGGCGAACGCAACTAACTCGATAAAAAAAAGATAAAACCTTACAGGTAAATCATCTAATCAGTCTAATCATCATCAGATTTTCTTCAAAAAAATAAAAAGCGAAATCTAAAAAATACAAATAAATTGGAATTTAAAAAAGAAACAGAAAAAATCTTACAAGTAATGTCCTGTCTATTCATCATACGATTTCCTTAAAATAAGAAAAGAAAAACGAAATCAAGACAACATACGCGTTGCCGCGCGTATGTTGTCTTGATTTAGTTTTTTCGTTGCCTTGTCTTGATTTATGTGTCCGCTTCGCAGCGGACAACCTGATCTAGCCGGGGTTAAACCAACAGTCATTGCGACTTTGTCCTATATTGGATCGAGAGTTCGCGCTGACGCGCGTATGTTGTCATGATTTATCTGTCCGCTTCGCGGCGGACAACCTAATCTAACCGGGGTTAAACCTACGGTCATTGCCAATTTAGCTTATATTCGATCGAGAGTTCGCGCCCCCGCGCGTTGTCTTGATTTATCTGTCCGCTTCGCGGCGGACAACCTAATCTAACCGGGGTTAAACCAACGATCCTTGCTAATTTGTCCTCTACTGGATCGAGAGTTCGCGCTCTCGAGCGTAAGTTGTCTTGATTTATCTGTCCGCTTCACGGCGGACAACCTAATCTAACCGGGCTTAAACCAACGGTCATTGCCACTTTGCCTTATATTGGATCGAGAGTTCGCGCCCCGCGTGTATTTTGTCTTGATTTATCCGTCCGCTTTGCGGCGGGCAACTTAATCTAATCGGCATTGAATAGATCCATGGCTCAAAGTATATAAAAAAAAATGAAATTATAAAACTATATAAAACGTTTATTAAATAAAAGGCAGAGCGCTTTCGACTTGGAAGCAAATCATCTTCAGTGCTAAAATACATACATTGAAAAATTTAACATGGTAAAACGCATTCTACTAATAAGATATAAAGATCAAGAATAAGTGTACGTTATATCTTACCCAAATGATCGATGAAAGAAATACAAATTTCTTCTTGCCGGCGCAAGCAGGGACAAGAATCATTGAAACATACTTTGATAATATGCTAATTAAACAGCCTATAATGATAAAATAAAATAAAACAGCACTATTATAAAATAAATTTAAAGAGGACCCACGTGACGACTAAGTCGGCATGTTGGTATAAAATGGTAGTGTAGGTTGAAAAAGAATGGGATTTTTAAAGAGGATGGTTTTTATGCATTTAACAATAAAAACCAACCTGCGGCGTATAAAGCATAAAAATGTGGGAAATTTTGTTGAAAATCTAGCTGCAAACAGTGTAGCCTAACTACAAAATAATGATTTTTAATTTTTAAAAAACTTTAAGGCTTTCACAAAGTTTACAAAGTTAAAAAAAAACCTTAAAAACGTTAAGAAAGTGAACAACTACAAAATCATCAATACAGGACGACAAAAGAGAAAACCTTTTGTCACTCTTTCTCTTTTGTCATCCTGCACCAAGAATTCCAAAGCCGCTAAAGCTTTACAACGTTTAAACTATCAATAACAAAAAAACAAAGTAAAAGGTAAATGAAATATAGTTAAAAGCTGAGGGCAAGATAAATCAGACAGTGCTAATGAAAGTTATAATTTTAATAAGGCTATGATGTGGCAGCTTAGGGTTTAGACAGGCTTTGTAGATTGTCAAGTGCCTCTAGGTGATTAAGCTTACAGGATTTGTGTTGAACATGTATGAGTTTCGCGTTGTCGATGGAAGAGCTAAGCCCTGTAAGGAGGAGGTGGTCTGCTAAAGCGGAGTTGGAAGAGAAGTTGGCGTAGTTGGAATGCATGAATTCTTATGTTTGTGGAACTGATTAAGATGTTCTTTTGTACGTATTGATATAGCCCAACTTCGATTTTCTTTTCTTGTTTTGAGGAAATCGTATAATGAATAGACAGGACATTAGTTGTAAGATTTTTTCTGTTTTTGTTTTTAAAATTCCAATTTATTTGTATTTTTCAGATTTCGTTTTTTATTTTTTGAAGAAAATCTGATGATGATTAGACTGGACATTACCTGTAAGGTTTTATCTTTTTTTTATCGAGTTAGTTGCGTTCGCGTCTACTATCTGTCACGTTGAAAATGTCAAGAACTGTTTTCAACAAAAACACAAATATTTATTAAGCAAGAAAACGTAGAAGCTTCATTATTGCTTTCTGACCTTAGTCAAGCCGTGCCAAGGACGATTAACAACAGTTACACCAGGTAAAAAGTTTGCAAAAATATTTTCAACAAAAACACGAATATTTATTGAACAAGACAACGTAGAAGCTTCATTTTTGCTTTCCGACCTTAGTTAAGCCGTGCCAAGGACGATCAACAACATTTACACCAGGTAAAAAGTTGGCAAAAATATTTTCAAAATAGACCCGTATGTTCAATATAAGCCGCGTGCCTGTTCCATAGGAGTTTGCTATCTAGTGTAGTACCCAGATAATATATCTCCTGTTTGTATTCATCTGCCCTCACATCTAACAGTATGGGTTGTAGGTGAAAGTTTTCTTTTCTAGTAAATAGTATCACCGTGTTTTTGTTCCGGTTGAGTTTCAGTCCCACAGTTTGACACCATCTATTAGTTACTTTGGGGCCTCTGTGTACGATTTCGCAGAGCGTTCCCTCAAACTTTCCTCTGGCTATGATGACTATGTTATCGGCGCAGACTTGACATTTAATGTCTAGGTCGTTCAGCCTAGCCAATAATTCATCAACTCTGCACATGTGATAACACACCTCCCTATGAGCACCCTCGAGTTGTAGAGATCTTGATGGTGTCTTTTCCCACTTGTGCCTCTGCCGTTCTACTTCTCAGCATTTTTCCCATTCACTTTGAGGTAATGTCGATATTCCTTCTTTCGGGAGCCGATTTGACAGCTTCGTGCGAGGTGTTGTCAAAGTCAACAGAGATGACTAGATAAGATTATGTCGTATTTATACAACATAATACTGGATAAGACTAGATCTACGACTAGATATGATTATACATAATCTTATCTAGTATACAACATAATCTAATAAGTTTAAGACGAAAGCTTTAGTGTGTATTGAATGCATTTTCTTTGTTTTTTTCAGAACTTTTTGTTGTTTTGGGATGGAAATCTGAAAATGATGGAAATTTGTGTGAAAGTTGGCGCAAAATTGGCGGGGGAAATATTGGATGTTTTCTTTCACGGATTTGGTAAGGATGGTTTGTGCGTTCTGTCTAGTCATATTTTTGTATTAAATGAAGAAACTGTAAGCAAAAAAAAGATTTTTTGCAAATATATATATATTGTATTATATGGAAAAATTGTGAAAAAAAAGTTTTGCGACAATCGAAATAAAAATTAAATAAAATATATATGAAGGAGATATATTTAAGCAAAGTTGCAAATAATTAAGGGAAACTTAGTTTTAAGTGAGTTGTTTTTTTATCATCTTCTAGTCAATTCGAATGGTTTTTTTTTGTTAATTTTCTGCAAATATTCATGCATATGTAAATAAATAATTAAATATTATTATATTTAACTATCAATAATAGTATGCATTTATATTATATTTATGTATATGTAAATATAATATTTAAAAAAATCAAAAATTAAAATAAAAAACACTTCACAAGGCTGTTGATAGGTTTAAGGCGAAGGTTTTAAGGAATCTGTTCCAATCCAAAAATACAAATTTCAAATTAAAGCAATGTCAATAAACCGAATGATTCAAAATCAATTTTAATCAATTTTTTCAAAAAAATTATTATTCAAAAAAGTTATTATTCCAATATTTATTAAAATAAGGCTATCAGCCAAGTGGTTTTTCTGCTCTCTCAAAATAGATTAGTTTTCGATTATTTCACAGGCCTACGATGAAACAACTTTTTCAATAATTTTAACTAATTCCTTTGTCGTATAAAAAATAGTCGTTTCGCCCACCAATTTCTCACATTTCAATATTTAGTAAAAATAACTTTTATTGAGCAAAATGTATAAAATGGTATATTTTGCAATTGGGGCGGTAGGTTGTCAATTGGACACGAGAGCGAAATTGCACGAACGAAGTGATTGCGCACATTCGCCTAAGAGGACAATTGACAATACCTCCTGTCATGCAAACGGTATTTTTTATTGTATCTTGCAAATAAGATGTATGTAATCTACAAGTTTGGGAATCTTAGTGTATGTAATGTATCTTACAAGTTTTTACACTAAGAATGTATCTTACAAGTTTGGGATTCAGGTGCCATCCAAAAAAAATAGAATCAAAAATGAAGAATTTGCTTTTTCTCTGAATTGTCTCTGGTGGTGTGGATTCGTCATAGGAAATCTCCTCAGTCTCCGGTATCACCATAGAATTTACACTAATTTTAAAACGTATTCTTTTTTATTAATATTTTGTAATGAAAAAAATTCTTATACTTGAAGTCACTTTTGAGATCTCTTTTGAGACTATTGAGGTCTTGATTGTGTTTATTTTATTTATTTAATTGTTTTTTTATGTAACTTACAGATATTGAGTATTTGCGTGCGTTACCTAAGTTATGTGGTTATACAACCAAAAGGCATTTTGGCATTTTTCGTACTAAAAAACGTGCGCCAAAATAGTACTTTTAATGCATGAGTAATAAAAACTATAAATTTTGGTGGTT
>CALYMW010000181.1:0-47156 GCA_944588485.1 Phosphuga atrata | reverse complement strand
CATGACACACTTGTCTGTCTAGTCTTGTCTGTCTAGTCTTGTCTGTCTAGTCTTGTCTGTCTAGTCTTGTCTGTCTAGTCTTGTCTGTCTAGTCTTGTCTGTCTAGTCTTGTCTGTCTAGTCTTGTCTGTCTAGTATTGTCTGTCTAGTATTGTCTGTCTAGTCTTGTCTGTCTAGTCTTGTCTGTCTAGTCTTGTCTGTCTAGTCTTGTCTGTCTAGTCTTGTCTGTCTAGTCTTGTCTGTCTAGTCTTGTCTGTCTAGTCTTGTCTGTCTAGTCTTGGTCTGTCTAGTCTTGTCTGTCTAGTCTTGTCTGTCTAGTCTTGTCTGTCTAGTCTTGTCTGTCTAGTCTTGTCTGTCTAGTCTTGTCTGTCTAGTCTTGTCTGTCTAGTCTTGTCTGTCTAGTCTTGTCTGTCTAGTCTTGTCTGTCTAGTCTTGTCTGTCTAGTCTTGTCTGTCTAGTCTTGTCTGTCTAGTCTTGTCTGTCTAGTCTTGTCTGTCTAGTCTTGTCTGTCTAGTCTTGTCTGTCTAGTCTTGTCTGTCTAGTCTTGTCTGTCTAGTCTTGTCTGTCTAGTCTTGTCTGTCTAGTCTTGTCTGTCTAGTCTTGTCTGTCTAGTCTTGTCTGTCTAGTCTTGTCTGTCTAGTCTTGTCTGTCTAGTCTTGTCTGTCTAGTCTTGTCTGTCTAGTCTTGTCTGTCTAGTCTTGTCTGTCTAGTCTTGTCTGTCTAGTCTTGTCTGTCTAGTCTTGTCTGTCTAGTCTTGTCTGTCTAGTCTTGTCTGTCTAGTCTTGTCTGTCTAGTCTTGTCTGTCTAGTCTTGTCTGTCTAGTCTTGTCTGTCTAGTCTTGTCTGTCTAGTCTTGTCTGTCTAGTCTTGTCTGTCTAGTCTTGTCTGTCTAGTCTTGTCTGTCTAGTCTTGTCTGTCTAGTCTTGTCTGTCTAGTCTTGTCTGTCTAGTCTTGTCTGTCTAGTCTTGTCTGTCTAGTCTTGTCTGTCTAGTCTTGTCTGTCTAGTCTTGTCTGTCTAGTCTTGTCTGTCTAGTCTTGTCTGTCTAGTCTTGTCTGTCTAGTCTTGTCTGTCTAGTCTTGTCTGTCTAGTCTTGTCTGTCTAGTCTTGTCTGTCTAGTCTTGTCTGTCTAGTC
Source organism: Phosphuga atrata (assembly GCA_944588485.1). Taxonomy (NCBI): domain Eukaryota; kingdom Metazoa; phylum Arthropoda; class Insecta; order Coleoptera; family Silphidae; genus Phosphuga; species Phosphuga atrata. Next base: position 46,025 of record CALYMW010000181.1, on the reverse strand, counting down.
TTGTCTGTCTAGTCTTGTCTGTCTAGTCTTGTCTGTCTAGTCTTGTCTGTCTAGTCTTGTCTGTCTAGTCTTGTCTGTCTAGTCTTGTCTGTCTAGTCTTGTCTGTCTAGTCTTGTCTGTCTAGTCTTGTCTGTCTAGTCTTGTCTGTCTAGTCTTGTCTGTCTAGTCTTGTCTGTCTAGTCTTGTCTGTCTTGTCTTGTCTGTCTAGTCTTGTCTGTCTAGTCTTGTCTGTCTAGTCTTGTCTGTCTAGTCTTGTCTGTCTAGTCTTGTCTGTCTAGTCTTGTCTGTCTAGTCTTGTCTGTCTAGTCTTGTCTGTCTAGTCTTGTCTGTCTAGTCTTGTCTGTCTAGTCTTGTCTGTCTAGTCTTGTCTGTCTAGTCTTGTCTGTCTAGTCCTTGTCTGTCTGGTCTTGTCTGTCTAGTCTTGTCTGTCTAGTCTTGTCTGTCTAGTCTTGTCTGTCTAGTCTTGTCTGTCTAGTCTTGTCTGTCTAGTCTTGTCTGTCTAGTCTTGTCTGTCTAGTCTTGTCTGTCTAGTCTTGTCTGTCTAGTCTTGTCTGTCTAGTCTTGTCTGTCTAGTCTTGTCTGTCTAGTCTTGTCTGTCTAGTCTTGTCTGTCTAGTCTTGTCTGTCTAGTCTTGTCTGTCTAGTCTTGTCTGTCTAGTCTTGTCTGTCTAGTCTTGTCTGTCTAGTCTTGTCTGTCTAGTCTTGTCTGTCTAGTCTTGTCTGTCTAGTCTTGTCTGTCTAGTCTTGTCTGTCTAGTCTTGTCTGTCTAGTCTTGTCTGTCTAGTCTTGTCTGTCTAGTCTTGTCTGTCTAGTCTTGTCTGTCTAGTCTTGTCTGTCTAGTCTTGTCTGTCTAGTCTTGTCTGTCTAGTCTTGTCTGTCTAGTCTTGTCTGTCTAGTCTTGTCTGTCTAGTCTTGTCTGTCTAGTCTTGTCTGTCTAGTCTTGTCTGTCTAGTCTTGTCTGTCTAGTCTTGTCTGTCTAGTCTTGTCTGTCTAGTCTTGTCTGTCTAGTCTTGTCTGTCTAGTCTTGTCTGTCTAGTCTTGTCTGTCTAGTCTTGTCTGTCTAGTCTTGTCTGTCTAGTCTTGTCTGTCTAGTCTTGTCTGTCTAGTCTTGTCTGTCTAGTCTTGTCTGTCTAGTCTTGTCTGTCTAGTCTTGTCTGTCTAGTCTTGTCTGTCTAGTCTTGTCTGTCTAGTCTTGTCTGTCTAGTCTTGTCTGTCTAGTCTTGTCTGTCTAGTCTTGTCTGTCTAGTCTTGTCTGTCTAGTCTTGTCTGTCTAGTCTTGTCTGTCTAGTCTTGTCTGTCTAGTCTTGTCTGTCTAGTCTTGTCTGTCTAGTCTTGTCTGTCTAGTCTTGTCTGTCTAGTCTTGTCTGTCTAGTTTGTCTGTCTAGTCTTGTCTGTCTAGTCTTGTCTGTCTAGTCTTGTCTGTCTAGTCTGCCTGTCTGTTGTCTGTATAGTCTTGTCTGTCTAGTCTTGTCTGTCTAGTCTTGTCTGTCTAGTCTTGTCTTGTCTGTCTAGTCTTGTCTGTCTAGTCTTGTCTGTCTAGTCTTGTCTGTCTAGTCTTGTCTGTCTAGTCTTGTCTGTCTAGTCTTGTCTGTCTAGTCTTGTCTGTCTAGTCTTGTCTGTCTAGTCTTGTCTGTCTAGTCTTGTCTGTCTAGTCTTGTCTGTCTAGTCTTGTCTGTCTAGTCTTGTCTGTCTAGTCTTGTCTGTCTAGTCTTGTCCTGTCTAGTCTTGTCTGTCTAGTCTTGTCTGTCTAGTCTTGTCTGTCTAGTCTTGTCTGTCTAGTCTTGTCTGTCTAGTCTTGTCTGTCTAGTCTTGTCTGTCTAGTCTTGTCTGTCTAGTCTTGTCTGTCTAGTCTTGTCTGTCTAGTCTTGTCTGTCTAGTCTTGTCTGTCTAGTCTTGTCTGTCTAGTCTTGTCTGTCTAGTCTTGTCTGTCTAGTCTTGTCTGTCTAGTCTTGTCTGTCTAGTCTTGTCTGTCTAGTCTTGTCTGTCTAGTCTTGTCTGTCTAGTCTTGTCTGTCTAGTCTTGTCTGTCTAGTCTTGTCTGTCTAGTCTTGTCTGTCTAGTCTTGTCTGTCTAGTCTTGTCTGTCTAGTCTTGTCTGTCTAGTCTTGTCTGTCTAGTCTTGTCTGTCTAGTCTTGTCTGTCTAGTCTTGTCTGTCTAGTCTTGTCTGTCTAGTCTTGTCTGTCTAGTCTTGTCTGTCTAGTCTTGTCTGTCTAGTCTTGTCTGTCTAGTCTTGTCTGTCTAGTCTTGTCTGTCTAGTCTTGTCTGTCTAGTCTTGTCTGTCTAGTCTTGTCTGTCTAGTCTTGTCTGTCTAGTCTTGTCTGTCTAGTCTTGTCTGTCTAGTCTTGTCTGTCTAGTCTTGTCTGTCTAGTCTTGTCTGTCTAGTCTTGTCTGTCTAGTCTTGTCTGTCTAGTCTTGTCTGTCTAGTCTTGTCTGTCTAGTCTTGTCTGTCTAGTCTTGTCTGTCTAGTCTTGTCTGTCTAGTCTTGTCTGTCTAGTCTTGTCTGTCTAGTCTTGTCTGTCTAGTCTTGTCTGTCTAGTCTTGTCTGTCTAGTCTTGTCTGTCTAGTCTTGTCTGTCTAGTCTTGTCTGTCTAGTCTTGTCTGTCTAGTCTTGTCTGTCTAGTCTTGTCTGTCTAGTCTTGTCTTCTAGTCTTGTCTGTCTAGTCCTTGTCTGTCTAGTCTTGTCTGTCTAGTCTTGTCTGTCTAGTCTTGTCTGTCTAGTCTTGTCTGTCTAGTCTTGTCTGTCTAGTCTTGTCTGTCTAGTCTTGTCTGTCTAGTCTTGTCTGTCTAGTCTTGTCTGTCAAGTCTTGTCTGTCAAGTCTTGTCTGTCTAGTCTTGTCTGTCTAGTCTTGTCTGTCTAGTCTTGTCTGTCTAGTCTTGTCTGTCTAGTCTTGTCTGTCTAGTCTTGTCTGTCTAGTCTTGTCTGTCTAGTCTGTCTGTCTAGTCTTGTCTGTCTAGTCTTGTCTGTCTAGTCTTGTCTGTCTAGTCTTGTCTGTCTAGTCTTGTCTGTCTAGTCTTGTCTGTCTAGTCTTGTCTGTCTAGTCTTGTCTGTCTAGTCTTGTCTGTCTAGTCTTGTCTGTCTAGTCTTGTCTGTCTAGTCTTGTCTGTCTAGTCTTGTCTGTCTAGTCTTGTCCTGTCTAGTCTTGTCTGTCTAGTCTTGTCTGTCTAGTCTTGTCTGTCTAGTCTTGTCTGTCTAGTCTTGTCTGTCTAGTCTTGTCTGTCTAGTCTTGTCTGTCTAGTCTTGTCTGTCTAGTCTTGTCTGTCTAGTCTTGTCTGTCTAGTCTTGTCTGTCTAGTCTTGTCTGTCTAGTCTTGTCTGTCTAGTCTTGTCTGTCTAGTCTTCTGTCTTGTCTGTCTAGTCTTGTCTGTCTAGTCTTGTCTGTCTAGTCTTGTCTGTCTAGTCTTGTCTGTCTAGTCTTGTCTGTCTAGTCTTGTCTGTCTAGTCTTGTCTGTCTAGTCTTGTCTGTCTATTCTTGTCTGTCTAGTCTTGTCTGTCTAGTCTTGTCTGTCTAGTCTTGTCTGTCTAGTCTTGTCTGTCTAGTCTTGTCTGTCTAGTCTTGTCTGTCTAGTCTTGTCTGTCTAGTCTTGTCTGTCTAGTCTTGTCTGTCTAGTCTTGTCTGTCTAGTCTTGTCTGTCTAGTCTTGTCTGTCTAGTCTTGTCTGTCTAGTCTTGTCTGTCTAGTCTTGTCTGTCTAGTCTTGTCTGTCTAGTCTTGTCTGTCTAGTCTTGTCTGTCTAGTCTTGTCTGTCTAGTCTTGTCTGTCTAGTCTTGTCTGTCTAGTCTTGTCTGTCTAGTCTTGTCTGTCTAGTCTTGTCTGTCTAGTCTTGTCTGTCTAGTCTTGTCTGTCTAGTCTTGTCTGTCTAGTCTTGTCTGTCTAGTCTTGTCTGTCTAGTCTTGTCTGTCTAGTCTTGTCTGTCTAGTCTTGTCTGTCTAGTCTTGTCTGTCTAGTCTTGTCTGTCTAGTCTTGTCTGTCTAGTCTTGTCTGTCTAGTCTTGTCTGTCTAGTCTTGTCTGTCTAGTCTTGTCTGTCTAGTCTTGTCTGTCTAGTCTTGTCTGTCTAGTCTTGTCTGTCTAGTCTTGTCTGTCTAGTCTTGTCTGTCTAGTCTTGTCTGTCTAGTCTTGTCTGTCTAGTCTTGTCTGTCTAGTCTTGTCTGTCTAGTCTTGTCTGTCTAGTCTTGTCTGTCTAGTCTTGTCTGTCTAGTCTTGTCTGTCTAGTCTTGTCTGTCTAGTCTTGTCTGCTCTAGTCTTGTCTGTCTAGTCTTGTCTGTCTAGTCTTGTCTGTCTAGTCTTGTCTGTCTAGTCTTGTCTGTCTAGTCTTGTCTGTCAGTCTTGTCTGTCTAGTCTTGTCTGTCTAGTCTTGTCTGTCTAGTCTTGTCTGTCTAGTCTTGTCTGTCTAGTCTTGTCTGTCTTGTCTGTCTAGTCTTGTCTGTCTAGTCTTGTCTGTCTAGTCTTGTCTCTCTAGTCTTGTCTGTCTAGTCTTGTCTGTCTAGTCTTGTCTGTCTAGTCTTGTCTGTCTAGTCTTGTCTGTCTAGTCTAGTCTGTCTAGTCTTGTCTGTCTAGTCTTGTCTGTCTAGTCTTGTCTGTCTAGTCTTGTCTGTCTAGTCTTGTCTGTCTAGTCTTGTCTGTCTAGTCTTGTCTGTCTAGTCTTGTCTGTCTAGTCTTGTCTGTCTAGTCTTGTCTGTCTAGTCTTGTCTGTCTAGTCTTGTCTGTCTAGTCTTGTCTGTCTAGTCTTGTCTCTTGTCTGTCTAGTCTTGTCTGTCTAGTCTTGTCTGTCTAGTCTTGTCTGTCTAGTCTTGTCTGTCTAGTCTTGTCTGTCTAGTCTTGTCTGTCTAGTCTTGTCTGTCTAGTCTTGTCTGTCTAGTCTTGTCTGTCTAGTCTTGTCTGTCTAGTCTTGTCTGTCTAGTCTTGTCTGTCTAGTCTTGTCTGTCTAGTCTTGTCTGTCTAGTCTTGTCTGTCTAGTCTTGTCTGTCTAGTCTTGTCTGTCTAGTCTTGTCTGTCTAGTCCTTGTCTGTCTAGTCTTGTCTGTCTAGTCTTGTCTGTCTAGTCTTGTCTGTCTAGTCTTGTCTGTCTAGTCTTGTCTGTCTAGTCTTGTCTGTCTAGTCTTGTCTGTCTAGTCTTGTCTGTCTTGTCTGTCTAGTCTTGTCTGTCTAGTCTTGTCTGTCTAGTCTTGTCTGTCTAGTCTTGTCTGTCTTAGTCTTGTCTGTCTAGTCTTGTCTGTCTAGTCTTGTCTGTCTAGTCTTGTCTGTCTAGTCTTGTCTGTCTAGTCTTGTCTGTCTAGTCTTGTCTGTCTAGTCTTGTCTGTCTAGTCTTGTCTGTCTAGTCTTGTCTGTCTAGTCTTGTCTGTCTAGTCTTGTCTGTCTAGTCTTGCCTGTCTTGTGTTGTCTGTTTAGTCTTGTCTGTCTAGTCTTGTCTGTCTAGTCTTGTCTGTCTAGTCTTGTCTGTCTAGTCTTGTCTGTCTAGTCTTGTCTGTCTAGTCTTGTCTGTCTAGTCTTGTCTGTCTAGTCTTGTCTGTCTAGTCTTGTCTGTCTAGTCTTGTCTGTCTAGTCTTGTCTGTCTAGTCTTGTCTGTCTAGTCTTGTCTGTCTAGTCTTGTCTGTCTAGTCTTGTCTGTCTAGTCTTGTCTGTCTAGTCTTGTCTGTCTAGTCTTGTCTGTCTAGTCTTGTCTGTCTAGTCTTGTCTGTCTAGTCTTGTCTGTCTAGTCTTGTCTGTCTAGTCTTGTCTGTCTAGTCTTGTCTGTCTAGTCTTGTCTGTCTAGTCTTGTCTGTCTAGTCTTGTCTGTCTAGTCTTGTCTGTCTAGTCTTGTCTGTCTAGTCTTGTCTGTCTAGTCTTGTCTGTCTAGTCTTGTCTGTCTAGTCTTGTCTGTCTAGTCTTGTCTGTCTAGTCTTGTCTGTCTAGTCTTGTCTGTCTAGTCTTGTCTGTCTAGTCTTGTCTGTCTAGTCTTGTCTGTCTAGTCTTGTCTGTCTAGTCTTGTCTGTCTAGTCTTGTCTGTCTAGTCTTGTCTGTCTAGTCTTGTCTGTCTAGTCTTGTCTGTCTAGTCTTGTCTGTCTAGTCTTGTCTGTCTAGTCTTGTCTGTCTAGTCTTGTCTGTCTAGTCTTGTCTGTCTAGTCTTGTCTGTCTAGTCTTGTCTGTCTAGTCTTGTCTGTCTAGTCTTGTCTGTCTAGTCTTGTCTGTCTAGTCTTGTCTGTCTAGTCTTGTCTGTCTAGTCTTGTCTGTCTAGTCTTGTCTGTCTAGTCTTGTCTGTCTAGTCTTGTCTGTCTAGTCTTGTCTGTCTAGTCTTGTCTGTCTAGTCCTTGTCTGTCTAGTCTTGTCTGTCTAGTCTTGTCTGTCTAGTCTTGTCTGTCTAGTCTTGTCTGTCTAGTCTTGTCTGTCTAGTCTTGTCTGTCTAGTCTTGTCTGTCTAGTCTTGTCTGTCTAGTCTTGTCTGTCTAGTCTTGTCTGTCTAGTCTTGTCTGTCTAGTCTTGTCTGTCTAGTCTTGTCTGTCTAGTCTTGTCTGTCTAGTCTTGTCTGTCTAGTCTTGTCTGTCTAGTCTTGTCTGTCTAGTCTTGTCTGTCTAGTCTTGTCTGTCTAGTCTTGTCTGTCTAGTCTTGTCTGTCTAGTCTTGTCTGTCTAGTCTTGTCTGTCTAGTCTTGTCTGTCTAGTCTTGTCTGTCTAGTCTTGTCTGTCTAGTCTTGTCTGTCTAGTCTTGTCTGTCTAGTCTTGTCTGTCTAGTCTTGTCTGTCTAGTCTTGTCTGTCTAGTCTTGTCTGTCTAGTCTTGTCTGTCTAGTCTTGTCTGTCTAGTCTTGTCTGTCTAGTCTTGTCTGTCTAGTCTTGTCTGTCTAGTCTTGTCTGTCTAGTCTTGTCTGTCTAGTCTTGTCTGTCTAGTCTTGTCTGTCTAGTCTTGTCTGTCTAGTCTTGTCTGTCTAGTCTTGTCTGTCTAGTCTTGTCTGTCTAGTCTTGTCTGTCTAGTCTTGTCTGTCTAGTCTTGTCTGTCTAGTCTTGTCTGTCTAGTCTTGTCTGTCTAGTCTTGTCTGTCTAGTCTTGTCTGTCTAGTCTTGTCTGTCTAGTCTTGTCTGTCTAGTCTTGTCTGTCTAGTCTTGTCTGTCTAGTCTTGTCTGTCTAGTCTTGTCTGTCTAGTCTTGTCTGTCTAGTCTTGTCTGTCTAGTCTTGTCTGTCTAGTCTTGTCTGTCTAGTCTTGTCTGTCTAGTCTTGTCTGTCTAGTCTTGTCTGTCTAGTCTTGTCTGTCTAGTCTTGTCTGTCTTGTCTTGTCTGTCTAGTCTTGTCTGTCTAGTCTTGTCTGTCTAGTCTTGTCTGTCTAGTCTTGTCTGTCTAGTCTTGTCTGTCTAGTCTTGTCTGTCTAGTCTTGTCTGTCTAGTCTTGTCTGTCTAGTCTTGTCTGTCTAGTCTTGTCCTGTCTAGTCTTGTCTGTCTAGTCTTGTCTGTCTAGTCTTGTCTGTCTAGTCTTGTCTAGTTGTCGTCTAGTCTTGTCTGTCTAGTCTTGTCTGTCTAGTCTTGTCTGTCTAGGTCTTGTCTGTCTAGTCTTGTCTGTCTAGTCTTGTCTGTCTAGTCTTGTCTGTCTAGTCTTGTCTGTCTAGTCTTGTCTGTCTAGTCTTGTCTGTCTAGTCTTGTCTGTCTAGTCTTGTCTGTCTAGTCTTGTCTGTCTAGTCTTGTCTGTCTAGTCTTGTCTGTCTAGTCTTGTCTGTCTAGTCTTGTCTGTCTAGTCTTGTCTGTCTAGTCTTGTCTGTCTAGTCTTGTCTGTCTAGTCTTGTCTGTCTAGTCTTGTCTGTCTAGTCTTGTCTGTCTAGTCTTGTCTGTCTAGTCTTGTCTGTCTAGTCTTGTCTGTCTAGTCTTGTCTGTCTAGTCTTGTCTGTCTAGTCTTGTCTGTCTAGTCTTGTCTGTCTAGTCTTGTCTGTCTAGTCTTGTCTGTCTAGTCTTGTCTGTCTAGTCTTGTCTGTCTAGTCTTGTCTGTCTAGTCTTGTCTGTCTAGTCTTGTCTGTCTAGTCTTGTCTGTCTAGTCTTGTCTGTCTAGTCTTGTCTGTCTAGTCTTGTCTGTCTAGTCTTGTCTGTCTAGTCTTGTCTGTCTAGTCTTTTTGTCTGTCTAGTCTTGTCTGTCTAGTCTTGTCTGTCTAGTCTTGTCTGTCTAGTCTTGTCTGTCTAGTCTTGTCTGTCTAGTCTTGTCTGTCTAGTCTTGTCTGTCTAGTCTTGTCTGTCTAGTCTTGTCTGTCTAGTCTTGTCTGTCTAGTCTTGTCTGTCTAGTCTTGTCTGTCTAGTCTTGTCTGTCTAGTCTTGTCTGTCTAGTCTTGTCTGTCTAGTCTTGTCTGTCTAGTCTTGTCTGTCTAGTCTTGTCTGTCTAGTCTTGTCTGTCTAGTCTTGTCTGTCTAGTCTTGTCTGTCTAGTCTTGTCTGTCTAGTCTTGTCTGTCTAGTCTTGTCTGTCTAGTCTTGTCTGTCTAGTCTTGTCTGTCTAGTCTTGTCTGTCTAGTCTTGTCTGTCTAGTCTTGTCTGTCTAGTCTTGTCTGTCTAGTCTTGTCTGTCTAGTCTTGTCTGTCTAGTCTTGTCTGTCTAGTCTTGTCTGTCTAGTCTTGTCTGTCTAGTCTTGTCTGTCTAGTCTTGTCTGTCTAGTCTTGTCTGTCTAGTCTTGTCTGTCTAGTCTTGTCTGTCTAGTCTTGTCTGTCTAGTCTTGTCTGTCTAGTCTTGTCTGTCTAGTCTTGTCTGTCTAGTCTTGTCTGTCTAGTCTTGTCTGTCTAGTCTTGTCTGTCTAGTCTTGTCTGTCTAGTCTTGTCTGTCTAGTCTTGTCTGTCTAGTCTTGTCTGTCTAGTCTTGTCTGTCTAGTCTTGTCTGTCTAGTCTTGTCTGTCTAGTCTTGTCTGTCTAGTCTTGTCTGTCTAGTCTTGTCTGTCTAGTCTTGTCTGTCTAGTCTTGTCTGTCTAGTCTTGTCTGTCTAGTCTTGTCTGTCTAGTCTTGTCTGTCTAGTCTTGTCTGTCTAGTCTGTCTAGTCTTGTCTGTCTAGTCTTGTCTGTCTAGTCTTGTCTGTCTAGTCTTGTCTGTCTAGTCTTGTCTGTCTAGTCTTATCTGTCTAGTCTTGTCTGTCTAGTCTTGTCTGTCTAGTCTTGTCTGTCTAGTCTTGTCTGTCTAGTCTTGTCTGTCTAGTCTTGTCTGTCTAGTCTTGTCTGTCTAGTCTTGTTGTCTAGTCTTGTCTGTCTAGTCTTGTCTGTCTAGTCTTGTCTGTCTAGTCTTGTCTGTCTAGTCTTGTCTGTCTAGTCTTGTCTGTCTAGTCTTGTCTGTCTAGTCTTGTCTGTCTAGTCTTGTCTGTCTAGTCTTGTCTGTCTAGTCTTGTCTGTCTAGTCTTGTCTGTCTAGTCTTGTCTGTCTAGTCTTGTCTGTCTAGTCTTGTCTGTCTAGTCTTGTCTGTCTAGTCTTGTCTGTCTAGTCTTGTCTGTCTAGTCTTGTCTGTCTAGTCTTGTCTGTCTAGTCTTGTCTGTCTAGTCTTGTCTGTCTAGTCTTGTCTGTCTAGTCTTGTCTGTCTAGTCTTGTCTGTCTAGTCTTGTCTGTCTAGTCTTGTCTGTCTAGTCTTGTCTGTCTAGAATTGTCTGTCTAGTCTTGTCTGTCTAGTCTTATCTGTCTAGTCTTGTCTGTCTAGTCTTGTCTGTCTAGTCTTGTCTGTCTAGTCTTGTCTGTCTAGTCTTGTCTGTCTAGTCTTGTCTGTCTAGTATTGTCTGTCTAGTCTTGTCTGTCTAGTCTTGTCTGTCTAGTCTTGTCTGCCTAGTCTTGTCTGTCTAGTCTTGTCTGTCTAGTCTTGTCTGTCTAGTCTTGTCTGACTAGTCTTGTCTGTCTAGTCTTGTCTGTCTAGTCTTGTCTGTCTAGTCTTGTCTGTCCAGTCTTGTCTGTCTAGTCTTGTCTGTCTAGTCTTGTCTGTCTAGTCTTGTCTGTCTAGTCTTGTGTGTCTAGTCTTGTCTGTCTAGTCTTGTCTGTTCAGTCTTGTCTGTCTAGTCTTGTCTGTCTAGTCTTGTCTGTCTAGTCTTGTCTGTCTAGTCTTGTCTGTCTAGTCTTGTCTGTCTAGTCTTGTCTGTCTAGTCTTGTCTGTCTAGTCTTGTCTGTCTAGTCTTGTCTCTCTAGTCTTGTCTGTCTAGTCTTGTCTGTTTAGTCTTGTCTGTCTAGTCTTGTCTGTCTAGTCTTGTCTGTCTAGTCTTGTATGTCTAGTCTTGCCTGTCTAGTCTTGTCTGTCTAGTCTTGTCTGTCTAGTCTTGTCTGTCTAGTCTGGTCTGTCTAGTCTTGTCTGTCTAGTCGTGTCTGTCTAGTCTTGTCTGTCTAGTTTTGTCTGTCTAGTCTTGTCTGTCTAGTCTCGTCTGTCTAGCCTTGTCTGTCTAGTCTTGTCTGTCTAGTCTTGTCTGTCTAGACTTGTCTGTCTAGTCTTGTCTGTCTAGTCTTGTCTGTCTAGTCTTGTCTGTCTAGTCTTGTCTGTCTAGTCTTGTCTGTCTAGTCTTGTCTGTCCAGTCTTGTCTGTCTAGTCTTGTCTGTCTAGTCTTGTCTGTCTAGTCTTGTGTGTCTAGTCTTGTCTGTCTAGTCTTGTCTGTTCAGTCCTTGTCTGTCTAGTCTTGTCTGTCTAGTCTTGTCTGTCTAGTCTTGTCTGTCTAGTCTTGTCTGTCTAGTCTTGTCTGTCTAGTCTTGTCTGTCTAGTCTTGTCTGTCTAGTCTTGTCTGTCTAGTCTTGTCTGTCTAGTCTTGTCTCTCTAGTCTTGTCTGTCTAGTCTTGTCTGTCTAGTCTTGTTTGTCTAGTCTTGTCTGTCTAGTCTTGTCTGTCTAGTCTTGTCTGTCTAGTCTTGTCTGTCTAGTCTTGTCTGTCTAGTCTTGTCTGTCTAGTCTTGTCTGTCTAGTCATGTCTGTCTAGTCTTGTCTGTCTAGTCTTGTCTGTCTAGTCTTGTCTGTCTAGTCTTGTCTGTCTAGTCTTGTCTGTCTAGTCTTGTCTGTCTAGTCTTGTCTGTCTAGTCTTGTCTGTCTAGTCTTGTCTGTCTAGTCTTGTCTGTCTAGTCTTGTCTGTCTAGTCTTGTCTGTCTAGTCTTGTCTGTCTAGTCTTGTCTGTCTAGTCTTGTCTGTCTAGTCTTGTCTGTCTAGTCTTGTCTGTCTAGTCTTGTCTGTCTAGTCTTGTCTGTCTAGTCTTGTCTGTCTAGAATTGTCTGTCTAGTCTTGTCTGTCTAGTCTTGTCTGTCTAGTCTTGTCTGTCTAGTCTTGTCTGTCTAGTCTTGTCTGTCTAGTCTTGTCTGTCTAGTCTTGTCTGTCTAGTCTTGTCTGTCTAGTCTTGTCTGTCTAGTCTTGTCTGTCTAGTATTGTCTGTCTAGTCTTGTCTGTCTAGTCTTGTCTGTCTAGTCTTGTCTGCCAAGTCTTGTCTGTCTAGTCTTGTCTGTCTAGTCTTGTCTGTCTAGTCTTGTCTGACTAGTCTTGTCTGTCTAGTCTTGTCTGTCTAGTCTTGTCTGTCTAGTCTTGTCTGTCCAGTCTTGTCTGTCTAGTCTTGTCTGTCTAGTCTTGTCTGTCTAGTCTTGTGTGTCTAGTCTTGTCTGTCTAGTCTTGTCTGTTCAGTCTTGTCTGTCTAGTCTTGTCTGTCTAGTCTTGTCTGTCTAGTCTTGTCTGTCTAGTCTTGTCTGTCTAGTCTTGTCTGTCTAGTCTTGTCTGTCTAGTCTTGTCTGTCTAGTCTTGTCTGTCTAGTCTTGTCTGTCTAGTCTTGTCTCTCTAGTCTTGTCTGTCTAGTCTTGTCTGTTTAGTCTTGTCTGTCTAGTCTTGTCTGTCTAGTCTTGTCTGTCTAGTCTTGTATGTCTAGTCTTGTCTGTCTAGTCTTGTCTGTCTAGTCTTGTCTGTCTAGTCTTGTCTGTCTAGTCTGGTCTGTCTAGTCTTGTCTGTCTAGTCGTGTCTGTCTAGTCTTGTCTGTCTAGTTTTGTCTGTCTAGTCTTGTCTGTCTAGTCTTGTCTGTCTAGCCTTGTCTGTCTAGTCTTGTCTGTCTAGTCTTGTCTGTCTAGACTTGTCTGTCTAGTCTTGTCTGTCTAGTCTTGTCTGTCTAGTCTTGTCTGTCTAGTCTTGTCTGTCTAGTCTTGTCTGTCTAGTCTTGTCTGTCCAGTCTTGTCTGTCTAGTCTTGTCTGTCAAGTCTTGTCTGTCTAGTCTTGTGTGTCTAGTCTTGTCTGTCTAGTCTTGTCTGTTCAGTCTTGTCTGTCTAGTCTTGTCTGTCTAGTCTTGTCTGTCTAGTCTTGTCTGTCTAGTCTTGTCTGTCTAGTCTTGTCTGTCTAGTCTTGTCTGTCTAGTCTTGTCTGTCTAGTCTTGTCTGTCTAGTCTTGTCTGTCTAGTCTTGTCTCTCTAGTCTTGTCTGTCTAGTCTTGTCTGTTTAGTCTTGTCTGTCTAGTCTTGTCTGTCTAGTCTTGTCTGTCTAGTCTTGTCTGTCTAGTCTTGTCTGTCTAGTCTTGTCTGTCTAGTCTTGTCTGTCTAGTCTTGTCTGTCTAGTCTGGTCTGTCTAGTCTTGTCTGTCTAGTCGTGTCTGTCTAGTCTTGTCTGTCTAGTTTTGTCTGTCTAGACTTGTCTGTCTAGTCTTGTCTGTCTAGCCTTGTCTGTCTAGTCTTGTCTGTCTAGTCTTGTCTGTCTAGACTTGTCTGTCTAGTCTTGTCTGTCTAGTCTTGTCTGTCTAGTCTTGTCTGTCTAGTCTTGTCTGTCTAGTCTTGTCTGTCTAGTCTTGTCTTTTTTTTTTTTTTTTTTTTCAGAGAGGAGGGGGAATGCATTGTTGCACACCGGATATTCAAACCCGTGTAGTGTGGGGCTCTCTGATCGAGTTCTTCGTGACCAGCATACCCACTAAACCCCCTCCTCTGTCTCTACACTACACTCCACCCGGAACTGCGTGAGCATTACTTCAGGTGGGTGGTGGTGTTTGTACCAATTGTTTCCTTACTGTTATTTTTAATGTCCTTTACTCGTTTCGATATCGTCTTTCGTCTTCTGTCGTATTAGTTATGCAGTCGTGTGATAAACCATTTTTCGGTCTTTTCGTTACATATCTAGTCGTCCATGTTAGCTTCTTTGTGTATCGTGTGATATTATAATCGCCTTCCATTCTCTCTCCATTTGTTCTTTTCCCAACATGATTTCGGTTATGTAAGCTTGTACTGCATCCCAGTTATGCTCACTTTCTAACATAACTTCCATGATGTTCTGTTCTTCTAGTTTTGTACCGCCTAGTGTCTCCGCGAGTCGAGTTCTTTCGTTCTCTGATTCTGTACACATGAAGTTAGTGTGTTGTGCGTCGTCTGGGATTGTCTAGTCTTGTCTGTCTAGTCTTGTCTGTCTAGTCTTGTCTGTCTAGTCTTGTCTGTCTAGTCTTGTCTGTCTAGTCTTGTCTGTCTAGTCTTGTCTGTCTAGTCTTGTCTGTCTAGTCTTGTCTGTCTAGTCTTGTCTGTCTAGTCTTGTCTGTCTAGTCTTGTCTGTCTAGTCTTGTCTGTCTAGTCTTGTCTGTCTAGTCTTGTCTGTCTAGTCTTGTCTGTCTAGTCTTGTCTGTCTAGTCTTGTCTGTCTAGTCTTGTCTGTCTAGTCTTGTCTGTCTAGTCTTGTCTGTCTAGTCTTGTCTCTCTAGTCTTGTCTGTCTAGTCTTGTCTGTCTAGTCTTGTCTGTCTAGTCTTGTCTGTCTAGTCTTGTCTGTCTAGTCTTGTCTGTCTAATCTTGTCTGTCTAGTCTTGTCTGTCTAGTCTTGTCTGTCTAGTCTTGTCTGTCTAGTCTTGTCTGTCTAGTCTTGTCTGTCTAGTCTTGTCTCTCTAGTCTTGTCAGTCTAGTCTTGTCTGTCTAGTCTTGTCTGTCTAGTCTTGTCTGTCTAGTCTTGTCTGTCTAGTCTTGTCTGTCTAGTCTTGTCTGTCTAGTCTTGTCTGTCTAGTCTTGTCTGTCTAGTCTTGTCTGTCTAGTCTTGTCTGTCTAGTCTTGTCTGTCTAGTCTTGTCTGTCTAGTCTTGTCTGTCTAGTCTTGTCTGTCTAGTCTTGTCTGTCTAGTCTTGTCTGTCTAGTCTTGTCTGTCTAGTCTTGTCTGTCTAGTCTTGTCTGTCTAGTCTTGTCTGTCTAGTCTTGTCTGTCTAGTCTTGTCTGTCTAGTCTTGTCTGTCTAGTCTTGTCTGTCTAGTCTTGTCTGTCTAGTCTTGTCTGTCTAGTCTTGTCTGTCTAGTCTTGTCTGTCTAGTCTTGTCTGTCTAGTCTTGTCTGTCTAGTCTTGTCTGTCTAGTCTTGTCTGTCTAGTCTTGTCTGTCTAGTCTTGTCTTTCTAGTCTTGTCTGTCTAGTCTTGTCTGTCTAGTCTTGTCTGTCTAGTCTTGTCTGTCTAGTCTTGTCTGTCTAGTCTTGTCTGTCTAGTCTTGTCTGTCTAGTCTTGTCTGTCTAGTCTTGTCTGTCTAGTCTTGTCTGTCTAGTCTTATCTGTCTAGTCTTGTCTGTCTAGTCTTGTCTGTCTAGTCTTGTCTGTCTAGTCTTGTCTGTCTAGTCTTGTCTGTCTAGTCTTGTCTGTCTAGTCTTGTCTGTCTAGTCTTGTCTGTCTAGTCTTGTCTGTCTAGTCTTGTCTGTCTAGTCTTGTCTGTCTAGTCTTGTCTGTCTAGTCTTGTCTGTCTAGTCTTGTCTGTCTAGTCCTTGTCTGTCTAGTCTTGTCTGTCTAGTCTTGTCTGTCTAGTCTTGTCTGTCTAGTCTTGTCTGTCTAGTCTTGTCTGTCTAGTCTTGTCTGTCTAGTCTTGTCTGTCTAGTCTTGTCTGTCTAGTCTTGTCTGTCTAGTCTTGTCTGTCTAGTCTTGTCTGTCTAGTCTTGTCTGTCTAGTCTTGTCTGTCTAGTCTTGTCTGTCTAGTCTTGTCTGTCTAGAATTGTCTGTCTAGTCTTGTCTGTCTAGTCTTGTCTGTCTAGTCTTGTCTGTCTAGTCTTGTCTGTCTAGTCTTGTCTGTCTAGTCTTGTCTGACTAGTCTTGTCTGTCTAGTATTGTCTGTCTAGTCTTGTCTGTCTAGTCTTGTCTATCTAGTCTTGTCTGTCTAGTCTTGTCTGTCTAGTCTTGTCTGTCTAGTCTTGTCTGTCTAGTCTTGTCTGACTAGTCTTGTCTGTCTAGTCTTGTCTGTCTAGTCTTGTCTGTCTAGTCTTGTCTGTCCAGTCTTGTCTGTCTAGTCTTGTCTGTCTAGTCTTGTCTGTCTAGTCTTGTGTGTCTAGTCTTGTCTGTCTAGTCTTGTCTGTTCAGTCTTGTCTGTCTAGTCTTGTCTGTCTAGTCTTGTCTGTCTAGTCTTGTCTGTCTAGTCTTGTCTGTCTAGTCTTGTCTGTCTAGTCTTGTCTGTCTAGTCTTGTCTGTCTAGTCTTGTCTGTCTAGTCTTGTCTGTCTAGTCTTGTCTCTCTAGTCTTGTCTGTCTAGTCTTGTCTGTCTAGTCTTGTCTGTCTAGTCTTGTCTGTCTAGTCTTGTCTGTATAGTCTTGTCTGTCTAGTCTTGTCTGTCTAGTCTTGTCTGTCTAGTCTTGTCTGTCTAGTCTTGTCTGTCTAGTCTGGTCTGTCTAGTCTTGTCTGTCTAGTCGTGTCTGTCTAGTCTTGTCTGTCTAGTCTTGTCTGTCTAGTCTTGTCTGTCTAGTCTTGTCTGTCTAGTCTTGTCTGTCTAGTCTTGTCTGTCTAGTCTTGTCTGTCTAGACTTGTCTGTCTAGTCTTGTCTGTCTAGTCTTTTCTGTCTAGTCTTGTCTGTCTAGTCTTGTCTGTCTAGTCTTGTCTTTTTTTTTTTTTTTTCAGAGAGGAGGGGGAATGCATTGTTGCACACGGGATATTCAAACCCGTGTAGTGTGGGGCTCTCTGATCGAGTTCTTCGTGACCAGCATACCCACTAAACCCCCTCCTCTGTCTCTACACTACACTCCACCCGGAACTGCGTGAGCATTACTTCAGGTGGGTGGTGGTGTTTGTACCAATTGTTTCCTTACTGTTATTTTTAATGTCCTTTACTCGTTTCGATATCGTCTTTCGTCTTCTGTCGTATTAGTTATGCAGTCGTGTGATAAACCATTTTTCGGTCTTTTCGTTACATATCTAGTCGTCCATGTTAGCTTCTTTGTGTATCGTGTGATATTATAATCGCCTTCCATTCTCTCTCCATTTGTTCTTTTCCCAACATGATTTCGGTTATGTAAGCTTGTACTGCATCCCAGTTATGCTCACTTTCTAACATAACTTCCATGATGTTCTGTTCTTCTAGTTTTGTACCGCCTAGTGTCTCCGCGAGTCGAGTTCTTTCGTTCTCTGATTCTGTACACATGAAGTTAGTGTGTTGTGCGTCGCCTGGGATTGTCTAGTCTTGTCTGTCTAGTCTTGTCTGTCTAGTCTTGTCTGTCTAGTCTTGTCTCTGTCTTGTCTTGTCTGTCTAGTCTTGTCTGTCTAGTCTTGTCTGTCTAGTCTTGTCTGTCTAGTCTTGTCTAGTCTTGTCTGTCTAGTCTTGTCTGTCTAGTCTTGTCTGTCTAGTCTTGTCTGTCTAGTCTTGTCTGTCTAGTCTTGTCTGTCTAGTCTTGTCTGTCTAGTCTTGTCTGTCTAGTCTTGTCTGTCTAGTCTTGTCTGTCTAGTCTTGTCTGTCTAGTCTTGTCTGTCTAGTCTTGTCTGTCTAGTCTTGTCTGTCTAGTCTTGTCTGTCTAGTCTTGTCTGTCTAGTCTTGTCTGTCTAGTCTTGTCTGTCTAGTCTTGTCTGTCTAGTCTTGTCTGTCTAGTCTTGTCTGTCTAGTCTTGTCTGTCTAGTCTTGTCTGTCTAGTCTTGTCTGTCTAGTCTTGTCTGTCTAGTCTTGTCTGTCTAGTCTTGTCTGTCTAGTCTTGTCTGTCTAGTCTTGTCTGTCTAGTCTTGTCTGTCTAGTCTTGTCTGTCTAGTCTTGTCTGTCTAGTCTTGTCTGTCTAGTCTTGTCTGTCTAGTCTTGTCTGTCTAGTCTTGTCTGTCTAGTCTTGTCTGTCTAGTCTTGTCTGTCTAGTCTTGTCTGGTCTGTCTGTCTAGTCTTGTCTGTCTAGTCTTGTCTGTCTAGTCTTGTCTGTCTAGTCTTGTCTGTCTAGTCTTGTCTGTCTAGTCTTGTCTGTCTAGTCTTGTCTGTCTAGTCTTGTCTGTCTAGTCTTGTCTGTCTAGTCCTTGTCTGTCTAGTCTTGTCTGTCTAGTCTTGTCTGTCTAGTCTTGTCTGTCTAGTCTTGTCTGTCTAGTCTTGTCTGTCTAGTCTTGTCTGTCTAGTCTTGTCTGTCTAGTCCTTGTCTGTCTAGTCTTGTCTGTCTAGTCTTGTCTGTCTAGTCTTGTCTGTCTAGTCTTGTCTGTCTAGTCTTGTCTGTCTAGTCTTGTCTGTCTAGTCTTGTCTGTCTAGTCTTGTCTGTCTAGTCTTGTCTGTCTAGTCTTGTCTGTCTAGTCTTGTCTGTCTAGTCTTGTCTGTCTAGTCTTGTCTGTCTAGTCTTGTCTGTCTAGTCTTGTCTGTCTAGTCTTGTCTGTCTAGTCTTGTCTGTCTAGTCTTGTCTGTCTAGTCTTGTCTGTCTAGTCTTGTCTGTCTAGTCTTGTCTGTCTAGTCTTGTCTGTCTAGTCTTGTCTGTCTAGTCTTGTCTGTCTAGTCTTGTCTGTCTAGTCTTGTCTGTCTAGTCTTGTCTGTCTAGTCTTGTCTGTCTAGTCTTGTCTGTCTAGTCTTGTCTGTCTAGTCTTGTCTGTCTAGTCTTGTCTGTCTAGTCTTGTCTGTCTAGTCTTGTCTGTCTAGTCTTGTCTGTCTAGTCTTGTCTGTCTAGTCTTGTCTGTCTAGTCTTGTCTGTCTAGTCTTGTCTGTCTAGTCTTGTCTGTCTAGTCTTGTCTGTCTAGTCTTGTCTGTCTAGTCTTGTCTGTCTAGTCTTGTCTGTCTAGTCTTGTCTGTCTAGTCTTGTCTGTCTAGTCTTGTCTGTCTAGTCTTGTCTGTCTAGTCTTGTCTGTCTAGTCTTGTCTGTCTAGTCTTGTCTGTCTAGTCTTGTCTGTCTAGTCTTGTCTGTCTAGTCTTGTCTGTCTAGTCTTGTCTGTCTAGTCTTGTCTGTCTAGTCTTGTCTGTCTAGTCTTGTCTGTCTAGTCTTGTCTGTCTAGTCTTGTCTGTCTAGTCTTGTCTGTCTAGTCTTGTCTGTCTAGTCTTGTCTGTCTAGTCTTGTCTGTCTAGTCTTGTCTGTCTAGTCTTGTCTGTCTAGTCTTGTCTGTCTAGTCTTGTCTGTCTAGTCTTGTCTGTCTAGTCTTGTCTGTCTAGTCTTGTCTGTCTAGTCTTGTCTGTCTAGTCTTGTCTGTCTAGTCTTGTCTGTCTAGTCTTGTCTGTCTAGTCTTGTCTGTCTAGTCTTGTCTGTCTAGTCTTGTCTGTCTAGTCTTGTCTGTCTAGTCTTGTCTGTCTAGTCTTGTCTGTCTAGTCTTGTCTGTCTAGTCTTGTCTGTCTAGTCTTGTCTGTCTAGTCTTGTCTGTCTAGTCTTGTCTGTCTAGTCTTGTCTGTCTAGTCTTGTCTGTCTAGTCTTGTCTGTCTAGTCTTGTCTGTCTAGTCTTGTCTGTCTAGTCTTGTCTGTCTAGTCTTGTCTGTCTAGTCTTGTCTGTCTAGTCTTGTCTGTCTAGTCTTGTCTGTCTAGTCTTGTCTGTCTAGTCTTGTCTGTCTAGTCTTGTCTGTCTAGTCTTGTCTGTCTAGTCTGTCTGTCTAGTCTTGTCTGTCTAGTCTTGTCTGTCTAGTCTTGTCTGTCTAGTCTTGTCTGTCTAGTCTTGTCTGTCTAGTCTTGTCTGTCTAGTCTTGTCTGTCTAGTCTTGTCTGTCTAGTCTTGTCTGTCTAGTCTTGTCTGTCTAGTCTTGTCTGTCTAGTCTTGTCTGTCTAGTCTTGTCTGTCTAGTCTTGTCTGTCTAGTCTTGTCTGTCTAGTCTTGTCTGTCTAGTCTTGTCTGTCTAGTCTTGTCTGTCTAGTCTTGTCTGTCTAGTCTTGTCTGTCTAGTCTTGTCTGTCTAGTCTTGTCTGTCTAGTCTTGTCTGTCTAGTCTTGTCTGTCTAGTCTTGTCTGTCTAGTCTTGTCTGTCTAGTCTTGTCTGTCTAGTCTTGTCTGTCTAGTCTTGTCTGTCTAGTCTTGTCTGTCTAGTCTTGTCTGTCTAGTCTTGTCTGTCTAGTCTTGTCTCTCTAGTCTTGTCTGTCTAGTCTTGTCTGTCTAGTCTTGTCTGTCTAGTCTTGTCTGTCTAGTCTTGTCTGTATAGTCTTGTCTGTCTAGTCTTGTCTGTCTAGCCTTGTCTGTCTAGTCTTGTCTGTCTAGTCTTGTCTGTCTAGTCTTGCCTGTCTAGTCTTGTCTGTCTAGTCTTGTCTGTCTAGTCTTGTCTGTCTAGTCTTGTCTGTCTAGTCTTGTCTGTCTAGTCTTGTCTGTCTAGTCTTGTCTGTCTAGCCTTGTCTGTCTAGTCTTGTCTGTCTAGTCTTGTCTGTCTAGTCTTGTCTGTCTATTCTTGTCTGTCTAGTCTTGTCTGTCTAGTCTTGTCTGTCTAGTCTTGTCTGTCTAGTCTTGTCTGTCTAGTCTTGTCTGTCTAGTCTTGTCTGTCTAGTCTTGTCTGTCTAGTCTTGTCTGTCTAGTCTTGTCAGTCTAGTCTTGTCTGTCTAGTCTTGTCTGTCTAGTCTTGTCTGTCTAGTTTTGTCTGTCTAGTTTTGTCTGTCTAGTCTTGTCTGTCTGGTCTTGTCTGTCTAGTCTTGTCTGTCTAGTCTTGTCTGTCTAGTCTTGTCTGTCTAGTCTTGTCTGTCTAGTCTTGTCTGTCTCGTCTTGTCTGTCTAGTCTTGTCTGTCTAGTCTTGTCTGTCTAGTCTTGTCTGTCTAGTCTTGTATGTCTAGTCTTGTCAGTCTAGTCTTGTCTGTCTAGTCTTGTCTCTCTAGTCTTGTCTGTCTAGCCTTGTCTGTCTAGTCTTGTCTGTCTAGTCTTGTCTGTCTAGTCTTGTCTGTCTAATCTTGTCTGTCTAGTCTTGTCTGTCTAGTCTTGTCTGTCTAGTCTTGTCTGTCTAGTCTTGTCTGTCTAGTCTTGTCTGTCTAGTCTTGTCTGTCTAGTCTTGTCTGTCTAGTCTTGTCTGTCTAGTCTTGTCTGTCTAGTCTTGTCTGTCTAGTCTTGTCTGTCTAGTCTTCTCTGTCTAGTCTTGTCTGTCTAGTCTTGTCTGTCTAGTCTTGTCTGTCTAGTCTTGTCTGTCCAGTCTTGTCTGTCTAGTCTTGTCTGTCTAGTCTTGTCTGTCTAGTCTTGTCTGTCTAGTCTTGTCTGTCTAGTCTTGTCTGTCTAGTCTTGTCTGTCTAGTCTTGTCTGTCTAGTCTTGTCTGTCTAGTCTTGTCTGTCTAGTCTTGTCTGTCTAGTCTTGTCTGTCTAGTCTTGTCTGTCTAGTCTTGTCTGTCTAGTCTTGTCTGTCTAGTCTTGTCTGTCTAGTCTTGTCTGTCTAGTCTTGTCTGTCTAGTCTTGTCTGTCTAGTCTTGTCTGTCTAGTCTTGTCTGTCTAGTCTTGTCTGTCTAGTCTTGTCTGTCTAGTCTTGTCTGTCTAGTCTTGTCTGTCTAGTCTTGTCTGTCTAGTCTTGTCTGTCTAGTCTTGTCTGTCTAGTCTTGTCTGTCTAGTCTTGTCTGTCTAGTCTTGTCTGTCTAGTCTTGTCTGTCTAGTCTTGTCAGTCTAGTCTTGTCTGTCTAGTCTTGTCTGTCTAGTCTTGTTTGTCTAGTCTTGTCTGTCTAGTGTTGTCTGTCTAGTCTTGTCTGTCTTGTCTTGTCTGTCTAGTCTTGTCTGTCTAGTCTTGTCTGTCTAGTCTTGTCTGTCTAGTCTTGTCTGTCTAGTCTTGTCTGTCTAGTCTTGTCTGTCTAGTCTTGTCTGTCTAGTCTTGTCTGTCTAGTCTTGTCTGTCTAGTCTTGTCTGTCTAGTCTTGTCTGTCTAGTCTTGTCTGTCTAGTCTTGTCTGTCTAGTTTTGTCTGTCTAGTCTTGTCTGTCTAGTCTTGTCTGTCTAGTCTTGTCTGTCTAGTCTTGTCTGTCTAGTCTTGTCTGTCTAGTCTTGTCTGTCTAGTCTTGTCTGTCTAGTATTGTCTGTCTAGTCTGGTCTGTGTAGTCTTGTCTGTCTAGTCTTGTCTGTCTAGTCTTGTCTGTCTAGTCTTGTCTGTCTAGTCTTGTCTGTCTAGTCTTGTCTGTCTAGTCTTGTCTGTCTAGTCTTGTCTGTCTAGTCTTGTCTGTCTAGTTTTGTCAATCTAGTCTTGTCTGTCTAGTCTTGTCTGTCTAGTCTTGTCTGTCTAGTCTTGTCTGTCTCGTGTTGTCTGTCTAGTCTTGTCTGTCTGGTCTTGTCTGTCTAGTCTTGTCTGTCTAGTCTTGTCTGTCTAGTCTTGTCTGTCTAGTCTTGTCTGTCTAGTCTTGTCTGTCTCGTATTGTCTGTCTAGTCTTGTCTGTCTAGTCTTGTCTGTCTAGTCTTGTCTGTCTAGTCTTGTCTGTCTAGTCTTGTCAGTCTAGTCTTGTCTGTCTAGTCTTGTCTGTCTAGTCTTGTCTGTCTAGTCTTGTCTGTCTAGTCTTGTCTGTCTAGTCTTGTCTGTCTAGTCTTGTCTGTCTAGTCTTGTCTGTCTAGTCTTGTCTGTCTAATCTTGTCTGTCTAGTCTTGTCTGTCTAGTCTTGTCTGTCTAGTCTTGTCTGTCTAGTCTTGTCTGTCTAGTCTTGTCTGTCTAGTCTTGTCTGTCTAGTCTTGTCTGTCTAGTCTTGTCTGTCTAGTCTTGTCTGTCTAGTCTTGTCTGTCTAGTCTTGTTTGTCTAGTCTTGTCTGTCTAGTCTTGTCTGTCTAGTTTTGTCTGTCTAGTCTTGTCTGTCTAGTCTTGTCTGCCTAGTCTTGTCTGTCTAGTCTTGTCTGTCTAGTCTTGTCTGTCTAGTCTTGTCTTTCTAGTCTTGTCTGTCTAGTCTTGTCTGTCTAGTCTTGTCTGTCTAGTCTTGTCTGTCTAGTCTTGTCTGTCTAGTCTTGTCTGTCTAGCCTTGTCTGTCTAGTCTTGTCTGTCTAGTCTTGTCTGTCTAGTCTTGTCTGTCTAGTCTTGTCTGTTTAGTCTTGTCTGTCTAGTCTTGTCTGTCTAGTCTTGTACGTCTAGTCTTGTATGTCTAGTCTTGTCAGTCTAGTCTTGTCTGTCTAGTCTTGTCTGTCTAGTCTTGTCTGTCTAGCCTTGTCTGTCTAGTCTTGTCTGTCTAGTCTTGTCTGTCTAGTCTTGTCTGTCTAATCTTGTCTGTCTAGTCTTGTCTGTCTAGTCTTGTCTGTCTAGTCTTGTCTGTCCAGTCTTGTCTGTCTAGTCTTGTCTGTCTAGTCTTGTCTGTCTAGTCTTGTCTGTCTAGTCTTGTCTGTCTAGTCTTGTCTGTCTAGTCTTGTCTGTCTAGTCTTGTCTGTCTAGTCTTGTCTGTCTAGTCTTGTCTGTCTAGTCTTGTCTGTCTAGTCTTCTCTGTCTAGTCCTGTCTGTCTAGTCTTGTCTGTCTAGTCTTGTCTGTCTAGTCTTGTCTGTCCAGTCTTGTCTGTCTAGTCTTGCCTGTCTAGTCTTGTCTGTCTAGTCTTGTCTGTCTAGTCTTGTCTGTCTAGTCTTGTCTGTCTAGTCTTGTCTGTCTAGTCTTGTCTGTCTAGTCTTGTCTGTCTAGTCTTGTCTGTCTAGTCTTGTCTGTCTAGTCTTGTCTGTCTAGTCTTGTCTGTCTAGTCATGTCTGTCTAGTCTTGTCTGTCTAGTCTTGTCTGTCTAGTCTTGTCTGTCTAGTCTTGTCTGTCTAGTCTTGTCTGTCTAGTCTTGTCTGTCTAGTCTTGTCTGTCTAGTCTTGTCTGTCTAGTCTTGTCTGTCTAGTCTTGCCTGTCTAGTCTTGTCAGTCTAGTCTTGTCTGTCTAGTCTTGCCTGTCTAGTCTTGTTTGTCTAGTCTTGTCTGTCTAGTGTTGTCTGTCTAGTCTTGTCTGTCTTGTCTTGTCTGTCTAGTCTTGTCTGTCTAGTCTTGTCTGTCTAGTCTTGTCTGTCTAGTCTTGTCTGTCTAGTCTTGTCAGTCTAGTCTTGTCTGTCTAGTCTTGTCTGTCTAGTCTTGTTTGTCTAGTCTTGTCTGTCTAGTGTTGTCTGTCTAGTCTTGTCTGTCTTGTCTTGTCTGTCTAGTCTTGTCTGTCTAGTCTTGTCTGTCTAGTCTTGTCTGTCCAGTCTTGTCTGTCTAGTCTTGTCTGTCTAGTCTTGTCAGTCTAGTCTTGTCTGTCTAGTCTTGTCTGTCTAGTCTTGTCTGTCTGGTCTTGTCTGTCTCGTGTTGTCTGTCTAGTCTTGTCTGTCTGGTCTTGTCTGTCTGGTCTTGTCTGTCTAGTCTTGTCTGTCTAGTCTTGTCTGTCTAGTCTTGTCTGTCTAGTCTTGTCTGTCTAGTCTTGTCTGTCTCGTCTTGTCTGTCTAGTCTTGTCTGTCTAGTCTTGTCTGTCTAGTCTTGTCTGTCTAGTCTTGTCTGTCCAGTCTTGTCAGTCTAGTCTTGTCTGTCTAGTCTTGTCTGTCTAGTCTTGTCTGTCTAGTCTTGTCTGTCTAGTCTTGTCTGTCTAGTCTTGTCTGTCTAGTCTTGTCTGTCTAGTCTTGTCTGTCTAGTCTTGTCTGTCTAATCTTGTCTGTCTAGTCTTGTCTGTCTAGTCTTGTCTGTCTAGTCTTGTCTGTCTAGTCTTGTCTGTCTAGTCTTGTCTGTCTAGTCTTGTCTGTCTAGTCTTGTCTGTCTAGTCTTGTCTGTCTAGTCTTGTCTGTCTAGTCTTGTCTGTCTAGTTTTGTCTGTCTAGTCTTGTCTGTCTAGTCTTGTCTGCCTAGTCTTGTCTGTCTAGTCTTGTCTGTCTAGTCTTGTCTGTCTAGTCTTGTCTTTCTAGTCTTGTCTGTCTAGTCTTGTCTGTCTAGTCTTGTCTGTCTAGTCTTGTCTGGCTAGTCTTGTCTGTCTAGCCTTGTCTGTCTAGTCTTGTCTGTCTAGTCTTGTCTGTCTAGTCTTGTCTGTCTAATCTTGTCTGTCTAGTCTTGTCTGTCTAGTCTTGTCTGTCTAGTCTTGTCTGTCTAGTCTTGTCTGTCTAGTCTTGTCTGTCTAGTCTTGTCTGTCTAGTCTTGTCTGTCTAATCTTGTCTGTCTAGTCTTGTCTGTCTAGTCTTGTCTGTCTAGTCTTGTCTGTCTAGTCTTGTCTGTTTAGTCTTGTCTGTCTAGTCTTGTCTGTCTAGTCTTGTCTGTCTAGTCTTGTATGTCTAGTCTTGTCAGTCTAGTCTTGTCTGTCTAGTCTTGTCTGTCTAGTCTTGTCTGTCTAGCCTTGTCTGTCTAGTCTTGTCTGTCTAGTCTTGTCTGTCTAGTCTTGTCTGTCTAATCTTGTCTGTCTAGTCTTGTCTGTCTAGTCTTGTCTGTCTAGTCTTGTCTGTCTAGTCTTGTCTGTCTAGTCTTGTCTGTCTAGTCTTGTCTGTCTAGTCTTGTCTGTCTAGTCTTGTCTGTCTAGTCTTGTCTGTCTAGTCTTCTCTGTCTAGTCCTGTCTGTCTAGTCTTGTCTGTCTAGTCTTGTCTGTCCAGTCTTGTCTGTCCAGTCTTGTCTGTCTAGTCTTGCCTGTCTAGTCTTGTCTGTCTAGTCTTGTCTGTCTAGTCTTGTCTGTCTAGTCTTGTCTGTCTAGTCTTGTCTGTCTAGTCTTGTCTGTCTAGTCTTGTCTGTCTAGTCTTGTCTGTCTAGTCTTGTCTGTCTAGTCTTGTCTGTCTAGTCTAGTCTGTCTAGTCTTGTCTGTCTAGTCTTGTCTGTCTAGTCTTGTCTGTCTAGTCTTGTCTGTCTAGTCTTGTCTGTCTAGTCTTGTCTGTCTAGTCTTGTCTGTCTAGTCTTGTCTGTCTAGTCTTGTCTGTCTAGTCTTGTCTGTCTAGTCTTGTCTGTCTAGTCTTGTATGTCTAGTCTTGTCAGTCTAGTCTTGTCTGTCTAGTCTTGTCTGTCTAGTCTTGTCTGTCTAGCCTTGTCTGTCTAGTCTTGTCTGTCTAGTCTTGTCTGTCTAGTCTTGTCTGTCTAATCTTGTCTGTCTAGTCTTGTCTGTCTAGTCTTGTCTGTCTAGTCTTGTCTGTCTAGTCTTGTCTGTCTAGTCTTGTCTGTCTAGTCTTGTCTGTCTAGTCTTGTCTGTCTAGTCTTGTCTGTCTAGTCTTGTCTGTCTAGTCTTGTCTGTCTAGTCTTGTCTGTCTAGTCTTGTCTGTCTAGTCTTCTCTGTCTAGTCCTGTCTGTCTAGTCTTGTCTGTCTAGTCTTGTCTGTCTAGTCTTGTCTGTCCAGTCTTGTCTGTCTAGTCTTGCCTGTCTAGTCTTGTCTGTCTAGCCTTGTCTGTCTAGTCTTGTCTGTCTAGTCTTGTCTGTCTAGTCTTGTCTGTCTAGTCTTGTCTGTCTAGTCTTGTCTGTCTAGTCTTGTCTGTCTAGTCTTGTCTGTCTAGCCTTGTCTGTCTAGTCTTGTCTGTTTTGTCTTGTCTGTCTAGTCTTGTCTGTCTAGTCTTGTCTGTCTAGTCTTGTCTGTCTAGTCTTGTCTGTCTAGTCTTGTCTGTCTAGTCTTGTCAGTCTAGTCTTGTCTGTCTAGTCTTGCCTGTCTAGTCTTGTTTGACTAGTCTTGTCTGTCTAGTGTTGTCTGTCTAGTCTTGTCTGTCTTGTCTTGTCTGTCTAGTCTTGTCTGTCTAGTCTTGTCTGTCTAGTCTTGTCTGTCTAGTCTTGTCTGTCTAGTCTTGTCAGTCTAGTCTTGTCTGTCTAGTCTTGTCTGTCTAGTCTTGTTTGTCTAGTCTTGTCTGTCTAGTGTTGTCTGTCTAGTCTTGTCTGTCTTGTCTTGTCTGTCTAGTCTTGTCTGTCTAGTCTTGTCTGTCTAGTCTTGTCTGTCTAGTCTTGTCTGTCTAGTCTTGTCTGTCTAGTCTTGTCAGTCTAGTCTTGTCTGTCTAGTCTTGTCTGTCTAGTCTTGTCTGTCTAGTCTTGTCTGTCTCGTGTTGTCTGTCTAGTCTTGTCTGTCTGGTCTTGTCTGTCTGGTCTTGTCTGTCTAGCCTTGTCTGTCTAGTCTTGTCTGTCTAGTCTTGTCTGTCTAGTCTTGTCTGTCTAGTCTTGTCTGTCTCGTCTTGTCTGTCTCGTCTTGTCTGTCTAGTCTTGTCTGTCTAGTCTTGTCTGTCTAGTCTTGTCTGTCTAGTCTTGTCTGTGTAGTCTTGTCAGTCTAGTCTTGTCTGTCTAGTCTTGTCTGTCTAGTCTTGTCTGTCTAGTCTTGTCTGTCTAGTCTTGTCTGTCTAGTCTTGTCTGTCTAGTCTTGTCTGTCTAATCAAATTCAAATTCAAATTCAAATAGTTTATTTCATTAACTAAGCAAACATTTGAACAGCTTTTATAATTACAAATAACATATAATCGCAGGTCATTGATGTTCACTAAATGAAATTTGTCACGTCCTTCTTCATTCTTGGTAGATTTTTATTCGTTCACAAAATTCCTGCACGGAGTACGGTTCTATGTCGACGAGGATTCGATGAAGTTCCGTCTTAAGGTGTTTTGTCGTTGGGAGTAATTTAATATACTTAGGTAACATATTGTACAGCTCCATGATACTGTAGGGTGGTAACTTTTGCGTCATAGTTAACCTGTGTTTTGGTTTTCTGAAATTAATGTTATAGCTTCTCGTTTCCTTGGGATTCTTAAAATTAAATTCTTCGAAAAGTTTTTTGTTTTTTGCTAAAAATACTATCGATTCGTAGACGTAAGTGCCCGTCGCAGTTAGTATCCTGGCTGTTCTAAACTTTCCTCTGCAGGATTGTCGATAGTTTAGGGAAAATATAGTTCTTAGTGCATCTTTCTGTCTCTTGAACACGTCAATTGCTTGTACCCCTCTCCCCCAGAACATTATTCCCATCCTAAGGTGGCTATGAAAGTTCGCGTAATACACTGCTTTCAGTGTCTCAATATTCAGGAACTGCTTTAATATTCTCAAGGCATACACCCCTTTATTTAGTTTTTTATCAAGTTGTGCTACATGCGTTGCCCATCCTAGCGTGTCGTCGAAATGGATACCAAGCAGTTTTACACTCTTCTGAAGCTCAAAATTAATATTTAGAATTGGATCATCGATATTGTATGTTCTTTTATCGCGGTTGGTTTTAAATATTATGATCATTGTCTTTTCACTATTTAGGATCAATCTGTTCTCCTCACACCAGGTTTTCATTGTCTCCATTGAGGTGTGGACGTTTGTCGCTATTGTTTCTTCTGACCTATTTCCAATAATAATACTTGTGTCATCTGCATAGTTCAATGTCATATTTGGTGTGTGTTGAAGATTTAATTCAGGAAGGTCGTTAATGTACAGTAGGAAAAGCAAGGGGCCCAAGATGCTACCCTGTGGTATTCCCATATTTATAGTCCTTGGTGTCGATCTCTCCTTTCCATGTGATGTCTCTATTTCTGTTATTTGGATTCTATTTTGTAGGTAGTGTGAGATTAGGTCTAGAGCAACACCCCTAATTCCGTAACAATATGCTTTTTTTATTAGAATAGCATGATCCACTGTGTCGTATGCCTTTGCGAGATCCAAGAGTATTCCGCACGGGATACGATGTTCCTCTAGGTGTTGAATGACTGCTTTTAGGAACTGGAAACAGGCTGTCTCTAAATTTCGTCCTTTAATAAATCCGTGTTGACGCTGATTAAACAGTCGGTGTTTGCCTATGAATGATAGCAGTCTACTACATATTAATTTCTCCAATACTTTAGAGAATGAAGACACTAGGTTTATTGGTCTATAGTTATTTATATCGTTCTTACTTCCCTTTTTAAATATGGGTATCGTTTTTGATACCTTCAGAACTTTAGGGTACACTCCTTCATTAAAAGCATTGTTGATGATTTCTTCCAATGGTACTGCTAGTTCTTCCGCTGCATATTTGACCGTTGAGATAGGGATTTCATCTGTTCCTGTGCTTTTGGTATTTTTTAAACTCTTTATCACTTGTATTATTTCTTCCTGGGTTGTCGGGTTCATAAACAATGAATGTGGATTGTTCTGCAGATTAATTACGTGTGGGTATTCTGATAAGTGCTTCGTTATCTCTATGGGTCTGTCCGCATAAAAATTATTTATATTGTTTGGCGTGAAAAATGGTCCGACATCTTGTGGGTCGAGTTGTTGTGGTTTTCGTTTCAGTTGCGTAATTTCATGAACTGCTTCCCATGTGGCTTTTACGATATTGTCATTTTCTTCAATTTTACTCTGATAATGCTGTTTTTTTATACGCTTTAGTAAATTCGTATATTTTCTTCGTGCTCGGTTATAACTCTGCCTTAGTTCATTATTATATCGGCTCAGAATATATAGCAGTTCCATTTCTTTCTTAATATCGACCAGGATTGTATAGGAAAAGACTTTTTTCCTTGTTTGCTTACTATTTATTGCAGATATCGGGAAGCATTCATTGAACTGAACTTTGACCGTTTGAATGAAGTAGCTCCACTGGCTGTCTACATCTGTACAATGGGTGCTGCAAACCCCCATCCATGTATTTTTGGATAAGTTTTCCTTAAAGTGCCTCATGTTTTCTTCTTTAAAATTTCTGATGTATCTAAAAACCTTTTGGTTTTCTTCGGATTTGAAAATGATTCGTAATGCGAGATGGTCCGATATATGATAGTTTTTGAGTTCCGCTATATATTTCTTATCTGTGTATACTGCAATGTTGTCTATACAGGTGTTGGAGCTTGGGTGGGTAGTTTCTTTTAATGTTAACTTCATGTCAAATGACTCCAGAAGTGATGTGAATTGTCTACTACTTTTTGATTTCTTTAAAATGTCTATATTGAAATCGCCAGTTATAATAATAAGTTTATTTTCTTTGATTATCTTAGTCAGCAGTATGTGTAGTTTTTCCCTGAATAGCCTCTCATTTGTGAGCGGCGCTCTGTATATGCCTATGATTATTGCATCTTTTTTATCAATTATTGATTCGATAGCTGCACATTCAAATACTGAAAGTTCTGCTAATTTATTTATATCAGATCTTATTGTGTACCTCATGTTATAGCTGTATATAGCAACTCCGCCATGTTTTCCTTCCTCACGGCAGAAACATGTCGCGAGGTGAAAGTTACTTATTTTGATGGTGCTAAGCTGCTCACTACTTTTCCAGTGCTCTGTTAGAATTAATTGTTGGCAGTGTTTATTGTCTTCAAGCATGTATTCGATACGCTCTACTGAATTTCCTATAGATTGTGTGTTTAGGCATATAATGCTTGTCTCAACTTCATGTGCGTTCCCAGGGGATTTAGATTGTTTAAAATTTAAGGCTGATGTCTTTATTTTATGGTGTAACTGCCTTTGATTGCCTATAAAATAATCCTGCGAGTCGCCACTTATATCTCGTCCCTGTTCCTCTCCGGTCTTAGGAAAAAACGATTAATGAGAGTGTATCGGGGCCACACATTCGGCTGTTTTATATCTTCTAAGTTTTCCATCGGGATTGACAACTTGAAAGACGAATCTTGTCTGTCTAGTCTTGTCTGTCTAGTCTTGTCTGTCTAGTCTTGTCTGTCTAGTCTTGTCTGTCTAGTCTTGTCTGTCTAGTCTTGTCTGTCTAGTCTTGTCTGTCTAGTCTTGTCTGTCTAGTTTTGTCTGTCTAGTTTTGTCTGTCTAGTCTTGTCTGCCTAGTCTTGTCTGTCTAGTCTTGTCTGTCTAGTCTTGTCTGTCTAGTCTTGTCTTTCTAGTCTTGTCTGTCTAGTCTTGTCTGTCTAGTCTTGTCTGTCTAGTCTTGTCTGTCTAGTCTTGTCTGTCTAGTCTTGTCTGTCTAGCCTTGTCTGTCTAGTCTTGTCTGTCTAGTCTTGTCTGTCTAGTCTTGTCTGTCTAATCTTGTCTGTCTAGTCTTGTCTGTCTAGTCTTGTCTGTCTAGTCTTGTCTGTCTAGTCTTGTCTGTCTAGTCTTGTCTGTCTAGTCTTGTCTGTCTAGTCTTGTCTGTCTAGTCTTGTCTGTCTAGTCTTGTCTGTCTAGTCTTGTCTGTTTAGTCTTGTCTGTCTAGTCTTGTCTGTCTAGTCTTGTCTGTCTAGTCTTGTATGTCTAGTCTTGTCAGTCTAGTCTTGTCTGTCTAGTCTTGTCTGTCTAGTCTTGTCTCTCTAGCCTTGTCTGTCTAGTCTTGTCTGTCTAGTCTTGTCTGTCTAGTCTTGTCTGTCTAATCTTTTCTGTCTAGTCTTGTCTGTCTAGTCTTGTCTGTCTAGTCTTGTCTGTCTAGTCTTGTCTGTCTAGTCTTGTCTGTCTAGTCTTGTCTGTCTAGTCTTGTCTGTCTAGTCTTGTCTGTCTAGTCTTGTCTGTCTAGTCTTGTCTGTCTAGTCTTGTCTGTCTAGTCTTGTCTGTCTAGTCTTCTCTGTCTAGTCCTGTCTGTCTAGTCTTGTCTGTCTAGTCTTGTCTGTCTAGTCTTGTCTGTCCAGTCTTGTCTGTCTAGTCTTGCCTGTCTAGTCTTGTCTGTCTAGTCTTGTCTGTCTAATCTTGTCTGTCTAGTCTTGTCTGTCTAGTCTTGTCTGTCTAGTCTTGTCTGTCTAGTCTTGTCTGTCTAGTCTTGTCTGTCTAGTCTTGTCTGTCTAGTCTTGTCTGTCTAGTCTTGTCTGTCTAGTCTTGTCTGTCTAGTCTTGTCTGTCTAGTCTTGTCTGTCTAGTCTTGTCTGTCTAGTCTTGTCTGTCTAGTCTTGTCTGTCTAGTCTTGTCTGTCTAGTCTTGTCTGTCTAGTCTTGTCTGTCTAGTCTTGTCTGTCTAGTCTTGTCTGTCTAGTCTTGTCTGTCTAGTCTTGTCTGTCTAGTCTTGTCTGTCTAGTCTTGTCTGTCTAGTCTTGTCTGTCTAGTCTTGTCTGTCTAGTCTTGTCTGTCTAGTCTTGTCTGTCTAGTCTTGTCTGTCTAGTCTTGTCTGTCTAGTCTTGTCTGTCTAGTCTTGTCTGTCTAGTCTTGTCTGTCTAGTCTTGTCTGTCTAGTCTTGTCTGTCTAGTCTTGTCTGTCTAGTCTTGTCTGTCTAGTCTTGTCTGTCTAGTCTTGTCAGTCTAGTCTTGTCTGTCTAGTCTTGCCTGTCTAGTCTTGTTTGTCTAGTCTTGTCTGTCTAGTGTTGTCTGTCTAGTCTTGTCTGTCTTGTCTTGTCTGTCTAGTCTTGTCTGTCTAGTCTTGTCTGTCTAGTCTTGTCTGCCTAGTCTTGTCTGTCTAGTCTTGTCTGTCTAGTCTTGTCTGTCTAGTCTTGTCTGTCTAGTCTTGTCTGTCTAGTCTTGTCTGTCTAGTCTTGTCTGTCTAGTCTTGTCTGTCTAGTCTTGTCTGTCTAGTCTTGTCTGTCTAGTCTTGTCTGTCTAGTCTTGTCTGTCTAGTCTTGTCTGTCTAGTCTTGTCTGTCTAGTCTTGTCTGTCTAGTCTTGTCTGTCTAGTCTTGTCTGTCTAGTCTTGTCTGTCTAGTCTTGTCTGTCTAGTCTTGTCTGTCTAGTCTTGTCTGTCTAGTCTTGTCTGTCTAGTCTTGTCTGTCTAGTCTTGTCTGTCTAGTCTTGTCTGTCTAGTCTTGTCTGTCTAGTCTTGTCTGTCTAGTCTTGTCTGTCTAGTCTTGTCTGTCTAGTCTTGTCTGTCTAGTCTTGTCTGTCTAGTCTTGTCTGTCTAGTCTTGTCTGTCTAGTCTTGTCTGTCTAGTCTTGTCTGTCTAGTCTTGTCTGTCTAGTCTTGTCTGTCTAGTCTTGTCTGTCTAGTCTTGTCTGTCTAGTCTTGTCTGTCTAGTCTTGTCTGTCTAGTCTTGTCTGTCTAGTCTTGTCTGTCTAGTCTTGTCTGTCTAGTCTTGTCTGTCTAGTCTTGTCTGTCTAGTCTTGTCTGTCTAGTCTTGTCTGTCTAGTCTTGTCTGTCTAGTCTTGTCTGTCTAGTCTTGTCTGTCTAGTCTTGTCTGTCTAGTCTTGTCTGTCTAGTCTTGTCTGTCTAGTCTTGTCTGTCTAGTCTTGTCTGTCTAGTCTTGTCTGTCTAGTCTTGTCTGTCTAGTCTTGTCTGTCTAGTCTTGTCTGTCTAGTCTTGTCTGTCTAGTCTTGTCTGTCTAGTCTTGTCTGTCTAGTCTTGTCTGTCTAGTCTTGTCTGTCTCGTGTTGTCTGTCTAGTCTTGTCTGTCTGGTCTTGTCTGTCTAGTCTTGTCTGTCTAGTCTTGTCTGTCTAGTCTTGTCTGTCTAGTCTTGTCTGTCTAGTCTTGTCTGTCTAGTCTTGTCTGTCTCGTCTTGTCTGTCTAGTCTTGTCTGTCTAGTCTTGTCTGTCTAGTCTTGTCTGTCTAGTCTTGTCTGTCTAGTCTTGTCTGTCTAGTCTTGTCTGTCTAGTCTTGTCTGTCTAGTCTTGTCTGTCTAGTCTTGTCTGTCTAGTCTTGTCTGTCTAGTCTTGTCTGTCTACTCTTGTCTGTCTAGTCTTGTCTGTCTAGTCTTGTCTGTCTAGTCTTGTCTGTCTAGTCTTGTCTGTCTAGTCTTGTCTGTCTAGTCTTGTCTGTCTAGTCTTGTCTGTCTAGTCTTGTCTGTCTAGTCTTGTCTGTCTAGTCTTGTCGGTCTAGTCTTGTCTGTCTAGTCTTGTCTGTCTAGTCTTGTCTGTCTAGTCTTGTCTGTCTAGTCTTGTCTGTCTAGTCTTTTCTGTCTAGTCTTTTCTGTCTAGTCTTGTCTGTCTAGCCTTGTCTGTCTAGTCTTGTCTGTCTAGTCTTGTCAGTCTAGTCTTGTCTGTCTAGTCTTGTCTGTCTAGTCTTGTCTGTCTAGTCTTGTCTGTCTAGTCTTGTCTGTCTAGTATTGTCTGTCTAGTCTTGTCTGTCTAGTCTTGTCTGTCTAGTCTTGTCTGTCTAGTCTTGTCTGTCTAGTCTTGACTGTCTAGTCTTGTCTGTCTAGTCTTGTCTGTCTAGTCTTGTCTGTCTAGTCTTGTCTGTCTAGTCTTGTCTGTCTAGTCTTGTCTGTCTAGTCTTGTCTGTCTAGTCTTGTCTGTCTAGTCTTGTCTGTCTAGTCTTGTCTGTCTAGTCTTGTCTGTCTAGTCTTGTCTGTCTAGTCTTGTCTGTCTAGTCTTGTCTGTCTAGTCTTGTCTGTCTAGTCTTGTCTGTCTAGTCTTGTCTGTCTAGTCTTGTCTGTCTAGTCTTGTCTGTCTAGTCTTGTCTGTCTAGTCTTGTCTGTCTAGTCTTGTCTGTCTAGTCTTGTCTGTCTAGTCTTGTCTGTCTAGTCTTGTCTGTCTAGTCTTGTCTGTCTAGTCTTGTCTGTCTAGTCTTGTCTGTCTAGTCTTGTCTGTCTAGTCTTGTCTGTCTAGTCTTGTCTGTCTAGTCTTGTCTGTCTAGTCTTGTCTGTCTAGTCTTGTCTGTCTAGTCTTGTCTGTCTAGTCTTGTCTGTCTAGTCTTGTCTGTCTAGTCTTGTCTGTCTAGTCTTGTCTGTCTAGTCTTGTCTGTCTAGTCTTGTCTGTCTAGTCTTGTCTGTCTAGTCTTGTCTGTCTAGTCTTGTCTGTCTAGTCTTGTCTGTCTAGTCTTGTCTGTCTAGTCTTGTCTGTCTAGTCTTGTCTGTCTAGTCTTGTCTGTCTAGTCTTGTCTGTCTAGTCTTGTCTGTCTAGTCTTGTCTGTCTAGTCTTGTCTGTCTAGTCTTGTCTGTCTAGTCTTGTCTGTCTAGTCTTGTCTGTCTAGTCTTGTCTGTCTAGTCTTGTCTGTCTAGTCTTGTCTGTCTAGTCTTGTCTGTCTAGTCTTGTCTGTCTAGTCTTGTCTGTCTAGTCTTGTCTGTCTAGTCTTGTCTGTCTAGTCTTGTCTGTCTAGTCTTGTCTGTCTAGTCTTGTCTGTCTAGTCTTGTCTGTCTAGTCTTGTCTGTCTAGTCTTGTCTGTCTAGTCTTGTCTGTCTAGTCTTGTCTGTCTAGTCTTGTCTGTCTAGTCTTTTCTGTCTAGTCTTGTCTGTCTAGTCTTGTCTGTCTAGTCTTGTCTGTCTAGTCTTGTCTGTCTAGTCTTGTCTGTCTAGTCTTGTCTGTCTAGTCTTGTCTGTCTAGTCTTGTCTGTCTAGTCTAGTCTGTCTAGTCTTGTCTGTCTAGTCTTGTCTGTCTAGTCTTGTCTGTCTAGTCTTGTCTGTCTAGTCTTGTCTGTCTAGTCTTGTCTGTCTAGTCTTGTCTGTCTAGTCTTGTCTGTCTAGTCTTGTCTGTCTAGTCTTGTCTGTCTAGTCTTGTCTGTCTAGTCTTGTCTGTCTAGTCTTGTCTGTCTAGTCTTGTCTGTCTAGTCTTGTCTGTCTAGTCTTGTCTGTCTAGTCTTGTCTGTCTAGTCTTGTCTGTCTAGTCTTGTCTGTCTAGTCTTGTCTGTCTAGTCTTGTCTGTCTAGTCTTGTCTGTCTAGTCTTGTCTGTCTAGTCTTGTCTGTCTAGTCTTGTCTGTCTAGTCTTGTCTGTCTAGTCTTGTCTGTCTAGTCTTGTCTGTCTAGTCTTGTCTGTCTAGTCTTGTCTGTCTAGTCTTGTCTGTCTAGTCTTGTCTGTCTAGTCTTGTCTGTCTAGTCTTGTCTGTCTAGTCTTGTCTGTCTAGTCTTGTCTGTCTAGTCTTGTCTGTCTAGTCTTGTCTGTCTAGTCTTGTCTGTCTAGTCTTGTCTGTCTAGTCTTGTCTGTCTAGTCTTGTCTGTCTAGTCTTGTCTGTCTAGTCTTGTCTGTCTAGTCTTGTCTGTCTAGTCTTGTCTGTCTAGTCTTGTCTGTCTAGTCTTGTCTGTCTAGTCTTGTCTGTCTAGTCTTGTCTGTCTAGTCTTGTCTGTCTAGTCTTGTCTGTCTAGTCTTGTCTGTCTAGTCTTGTCTGTCTAGTCTTGTCTGTCTAGTATTGTCTGTCTAGTCTTGTCTGTCTAGTCTTGTCTGTCTAGTCTTGTCTGTCTAGTCTTGTCTGTCTAGAATTGTCTGTCTAATCTTGTCTGTCTAGTCTTGTCTGTCTAGTCTTGTCTGTCTAGTCTTGTCTGTCTAGTCTTGTCTGTCTAGTCTTGTCTGTCTAGTCTTGTCTGTCTAGTCTTGTCTGTCTAGTCTTGTCTGTCTAGTCTTGTCTGTCTTGTCTCTCTAGTCTTGTCTGTCTAGTCTTGTCTGTCTAGTCTTGTCTGTCTAGTCTTGTCTGTCTAGTCTTGTCTGTCTAGTCTTGTCTGTCTAGTCTTGTCTGTCTAGTCTTGTCTGTCTAGTCTTGTCTGTTTAGTCTTGTCTGTCTAGTCTTGTCTGTCTAGTCTTGTCTGTCTAGTCTTGTCTGTCTAGTCTTGTCTGTCTAGTCTTGTCTGTCTAGTCTTGTCTGTCTAGTCTTGTCTGTCTAGTCTTGTCTGTCTAGTCTTGTCTGTCTAGTCTTGTCTGTCTAGTCTTGTCTGTCTAGTCTTGTCTGTCTTGTCTTGTCTGTCTAGTCTTGTCTGTCTAGTCTTGTCTGTCTAGTCTTGTCTGTCTAGTCTTGTCTGTCTAGTCTTGTCTGTCTAGTCTTGTCTGTCTAGTCTTGTCTGTCTAGTCTTGTCTGTCTAGTCTTGTCTGTCTAGTCTTGTCTGTCTAGTCTTGTCTGTCTAGTCTTGTCTGTCTAGTCTTGTCTGTCTAGTCTTGTCTGTCTAGTCTTGTCTGTCTAGTCTTGTCTGTCTAGTCTTCTCTGTCTAGTCTTGTCTGTCTAGTCTTGTCTGTCTAGTCTTGTCTGTCTAGTCTTGTCTGTCTAGTCTTGTCTGTCTAGTCTTGTCTGTCTAGTCTTGTCTGTCTAGTCTTGTCTGTCTAGTCTTGTCTGTCTAGTCTTGTCTGTCTAGTCTTGTCTGTCTAGTCTTGTCTGTCTAGTCTTGTCTGTCTAGTCTTGTCTGTCTAGTCTTGTCTGTCTAGTCTTGTCTGTCTAGTCTTGTCTGTCTAGTCTTGTCTGTCTAGTCTTGTCTGTCTAGTCTTGTCTGTCTAGTCTTGTCTGTCTAGTCTTGTCTGTCTAGTCTTGTCTGTCTAGTCTTGTCTGTCTAGTCTTGTCTGTCTAGTCTTGTCTGTCTAGTCTTGTCTGTCTAGTCTTGTCTGTCTAGTCTTGTCTGTCTAGTCTTGTCTGTCTAGTCTTGTCTGTCTAGTCTTGTCTGTCTAGTCTTGTCTGTCTAGTCTTGTCTGTCTAGTCTTGTCTGTCTAGTCTTGTCTGTCTAGTCTTGTCTGTCTAGTCTTGTCTGTCTAGTCTTGTCTGTCTAGTCTTGTCTGTCTAGTCTTGTCTGTCTAGTCTTGTCTGTCTAGTCTTGTCTGTCTAGTCTTGTCTAGTCTGTCCTGTCTTGTCTGTCTAGTCTTGTCTGTCTAGTCTTGTCTGTCTAGTCTTGTCTGTCTAGTCTTGTCTGTCTAGTCTTGTCTGTCTAGTCTTGTCTGTCTAGTCTTGTCTGTCTAGTCTTGTCTGTCTAGTCTTGTCTGTCTAGTCTTGTCTAGTCTTGTCTGTCTAGTCTTGTCTGTCTAGTCTTGTCTGTCTAGTCTTGTCTGTCTAGTCTTGTCTGTCTAGTCTTGTCTGTCTAGTCTTGTCTGTCTAGTCTTGTCTGTCTAGTCTTGTCTGTCTAGTCTTGTCTGTCTTGTCTTGTCTGTCTAGTCTTGTCTGTCTAGTCTTGTCTGTCTAGTCTTGTCTGTCTAGTCTTGTCTGTCTAGTCTTGTCTGTCTAGTCTTGTCTGTCTAGTCTTGTCTGTCTAGTCTTGTCTGTCTAGTCTTGTCTGTCTAGTCTTGTCTGTCTAGTCTTGTCTGTCTAGTCTTGTCTGTCTAGTCTTGTCTGTCTAGTCTTGTCTGTCTAGTCTTGTCTGTCTAGTCTTGTCTGTCTAGTCTTGTCTGTCTAGTCTTGTCTGTCTAGTCTTGTCTGTCTAGTCTTGTCTGTCTAGTCTTGTCTGTCTAGTCTTGTCTGTCTAGTCTTGTCTGTCTAGTCTTGTCTGTCTAGTCTTGTCTGTCTAGTCTTGTCTGTCTAGTCTTGTCTGTCTAGTCTTGTCTGTCTAGTCTTGTCTGTCTAGTCTTGTCTGTCTAGTCTTGTCTGTCTAGTCTTGTCTGTCTAGTCTTGTCTGTCTAGTCTTGTCTGTCTAGTCTTGTCTGTCTAGTATTGTCTGTCTA
The DNA here is from genome assembly GCA_944588485.1 of Phosphuga atrata. Taxonomy (NCBI): domain Eukaryota; kingdom Metazoa; phylum Arthropoda; class Insecta; order Coleoptera; family Silphidae; genus Phosphuga; species Phosphuga atrata. The sequence continues at coordinate 9,171 of CALYMW010000181.1, read as the reverse complement.
GTCTTGTCTGTCTAGTCTTGTCTGTCTAGTCTTGTCTGTCTAGTCTTGTCTGTCTAGTCTTGTCTATCTAGTCTTGTCTGTCTAGTCTTGTCTGTCTAGTCTTGTCTGTCTAGTCTTGTCTGTCTAGTCTTGTCTGTCTTGTCTCTCTAGTCTTGTCTGTCTAGTCTTGTCTGTCTAGTCTTGTCTGTCTAGTCTTGTCTGTCTAGTCTTGTCTGTCTAGTCTTGTCTGTCTAGTCTTGTCTGTCTTGTCTGTCTTAGTCTTGTCTGTCTAGTCTTGTCTGTCTAGTCTTGTCTGTCTAGTCTTGTCTGTCTAGTCTTGTCTGTCTAGTCTTGTCTGTCTAGTCTTGTCTGTCTAGTCTTGTCTGTCTAGTCTTGTCTGTCTAGTCTTGTCTGTCTAGTCTTGTCTGTCTAGTCTTGTCTGTCTAGTCTTGTCTGTCTTGTCTTGTCTGTCTAGTCTTGTCTGTCTAGTCTTGTCTGTCTAGTCTTGTCTGTCTAGTCTTGTCTGTCTAGTCTTGTCTGTCTAGTCTTGTCTGTCTAGTCTTGTCTGTCTAGTCTTGTCTGTCTAGTCTTGTCTGTCTAGTCTTGTCTGTCTAGTCTTGTCTGTCTAGTCTTGTCTGTCTAGTCTTGTCTGTCTAGTCTTGTCTGTCTAGTCTTGTCTGTCTAGTCTTGTCTGTCTAGTCTTGTCTGTCTAGTCTTGTCTGTCTAGTCTTGTCTGTCTAGTCTTGTCTGTCTAGTCTTCTCTGTCTAGTCTTGTCTGTCTAGTCTTGTCTGTCTAGTCTTGTCTGTCTAGTCTTGTCTGTCTAGTCTTGTCTGTCTAGTCTTGTCTGTCTAGTCTTGTCTGTCTAGTCTTGTCTGTCTAGTCTTGTCTGTCTAGTCTTGTCTGTCTAGTCTTGTCTGTCTAGTCTTGTCTGTCTAGTCTTGTCTGTCTAGTCTTGTCTGTCTAGTCTTGTCTGTCTAGTCTTGTCTGTCTAGTCTTGTCTGTCTAGTCTTGTCTGTCTAGTCTTGTCTGTCTAGTCTTGTCTGTTTAGTCTTGTCTGTCTAGTCTTGTCTGTCTAGTCTTGTCTGTCTAGTCTTGTCTGTCTAGTCTTGTCTGTCTAGTCTTGTCTGTCTAGTCTTGTCTGTCTAGTCTTGTCTGTCTAGTCCTGTCTGTCTAGTCTTGTCTGTCTAGTCTTGTCTGTCTAGTCTTGTCTGTCTAGTCTTGTCTGTCTAGTCTTGTCTGTCTAGTCTTGTCTGTCTAGTCCTGTCTGTCTAGTCTTGTCTGTCTAGTCTTGTCTGTCTAGTCTTGTCTGTCTAGTCTTGTCTGTCTAGTCTTGTCTGTCTAGTCTTGTCTGTCTAGTCTTGTCTGTCTAGTCTTGTCTGTCTAGTCTTGTCTGTCTAGTCTTGTCTGTCTAGTCTTGTCTGTCTAGTCTTGTCTGTCTAGTCTTGTCTGTCTAGTCTTGTCTGTCTAGTCTTGTCTGTCTAGTCTTGTCTGTCTAGTCTTGTCTGTCTAGTCTTGTCTGTCTAGTCTTGTCTGTCTAGTCTTGTCTGTCTAGTCTTGTCTGTCTAGTCTTGTCTGTCTAGTCTTGTCTGTCTAGTCTTGTCTGTCTAGTCTTGTCTGTCTAGTCTTGTCTGTCTAGTCTTGTCTGTCTAGTCTTGTCTGTCTAGTCTTGTCTGTCTAGTCTTGTCTGTCTAGTCTTGTCTGTCTAGTCTTGTCTGTCTAGTCTTGTCTGTCTAGTCTTGTCTGTCTAGTCTTGTCTGTCTAGTCTTGTCTGTCTAGTCTTGTCTGTCTAGTCTTGTCTGTCTAGTCTTGTCTGTCTCGTGTTGTCTGTCTAGTCTTGTCTGTCTGGTCTTGTCTGTCTAGTCTTGTCTGTCTAGTCTTGTCTGTCTAGTCTTGTCTGTCTAGTCTTGTCTGTCTAGTCTTGTCTGTCTAGTCTTGTCTGTCTCGTCTTGTCTGTCTAGTCTTGTCTGTCTAGTCTTGTCTGTCTAGTCTTGTCTGTCTAGTCTTGTCTGTCTAGTCTTGTCTGTCTAGTCTTGTCTGTCTAGTCTTGTCTGTCTACTCTTGTCTGTCTAGTCTTGTCTGTCTAGTCTTGTCTGTCTAGTCTTGTCTGTCTACTCTTGTCTGTCTAGTCTTGTCTGTCTAGTCTTGTCTGTCTAGTCTTGTCTGTCTAGTCTTGTCTGTCTAGTCTTGTCTGTCTAGTCTTGTCTGTCTAGTCTTGTCTGTCTAGTCTTGTATGTCTAGTCTTGTCTGTCTAGTCTTGTCGGTCTAGTCTTGTCTGTCTAGTCTCGTCTGTCTAGTCTTGTCTGTCTAGTCTTGTCTGTCTAGTCTTGTCTGTCTAGTCTTTTCTGTCTAGTCTTTTCTGTCTAGTCTTGTCTGTCTAGCCTTGTCTGTCTAGTCTTGTCTGTCTAGTCTTGTCGGTCTAGTCTTGTCTGTCTAGTCTTGTCTGTCTAGTCTTGTCTGTCTAGTCTTGTCTGTCTAGTCTTGTCTGTCTAGTATTGTCTGTCTAGTCTTGTCTGTCTAGTCTTGTCTGTCTAGTCTTGTCTGTCTAGTCTTGTCTGTCTAGTCTTGACTGTCTAGTCTTGTCTGTCTAGTCTTGTCTGTCTAGTCTTGTCTGTCTAGTCTTGTCTGTCTAGTCTTGTCTGTCTAGTCTTGTCTGTCTAGTCTTGTCTGTCTAGTCTTGTCTGTCTAGTCTTGTCTGTCTAGTCTTGTCTGTCTAGTCTTGTCTGTCTAGTCTTGTCTGTCTAGTCTTGTCTGTCTAGTCTTGTCTGTCTAGTCTTGTCTGTCTAGTCTTGTCTGTCTAGTCTTGTCTGTCTAGTCTTGTCTGTCTAGTCTTGTCTGTCTAGTCTTGTCTGTCTAGTCTTGTCTGTCTAGTCTTGTCTGTCTAGTCTTGTCTGTCTAGTCTTGTCTGTCTAGTCTTGTCTGTCTAGTCTTGTCTGTCTAGTCTTGTCTGTCTAGTCTTGTCTGTCTAGTCTTGTCTGTCTAGTCTTGTCTGTCTAGTCTTGTCTGTCTAGTCTTGTCTGTCTAGTCTTGTCTGTCTAGTCTTGTCTGTCTAGTCTTGTCTGTCTAGTCTTGTCTGTCTAGTCTTGTCTGTCTAGTCTTGTCTGTCTAGTCTTGTCTGTCTAGTCTTGTCTGTCTAGTCTTGTCTGTCTAGTCTTGTCTGTCTAGTCTTGTCTGTCTAGTCTTGTCTGTCTAGTCTTGTCTGTCTAGTCTTGTCTGTCTAGTCTTGTCTGTCTAGTCTTGTCTGTCTAGTCTTGTCTGTCTAGTCTTGTCTGTCTAGTCTTGTCTGTCTAGTCTTGTCTGTCTAGTCTTGTCTGTCTAGTCTTGTCTGTCTAGTCTTGTCTGTCTAGTCTTGTCTGTCTAGTCTTGTCTGTCTAGTCTTGTCTGTCTAGTCTTGTCTGTCTAGTCTTGTCTGTCTAGTCTTGTCTGTCTAGTCTTGTCTGTCTAGTCTTGTCTGTCTAGTTTTGTCTGTCTAGTCTTGTCTGTCTAGTCTTGTCTGTCTAGTCTTGTCTGTCTAGTCTTGTCTGTCTAGTCTTGTCTGTCTAGTCTTGTCTGTCTAGTCTTGTCTGTCTAGTCTTGTCTGTCTAGTCTTGTCTGTCTAGTCTTTTCTGTCTAGTCTTGTCTGTCTAGTCTTGTCTGTCTAGTCTTGTCTGTCTAGTCTTGTCTGTCTAGTCTTGTCTGTCTAGTCTTGTCTGTCTAGTCTTGTCTGTCTAGTCTTGTCTGTCTAGTCTTGTCTGTCTAGTCTTGTCTGTCTAGTCTTGTCTGTCTAGTCTTGTCTGTCTAGTCTTGTCTGTCTAGTCTTGTCTGTCTAGTCTTGTCTGTCTAGTCTTGTCTGTCTAGTCTTGTCTGTCTAGTCTTGTCTGTCTAGTCTTGTCTGTCTAGTCTTGTCTGTCTAGTCTTGTCTGTCTAGTCTTGTCTGTCTAGTCTTGTCTGTCTAGTCTTGTCTGTCTAGTCTTGTCTGTCTAGTCTTGTCTGTCTAGTCTTGTCTGTCTAGTCTTGTCTGTCTAGTCTTGTCTGTCTAGTTTTGTCTGTCTAGTCTTGTCTGTCTAGTCTTGTCTGTCTAGTCTTGTCTGTCTAGTCTTGTCTGTCTAGTCTTGTCTGTCTAGTCTTGTCTGTCTAGTCTTGTCTGTCTAGTCTTGTCTGTCTAGTCTTGTCTGTCTAGTCTTGTCTGTCTAGTCTTGTCTGTCTAGTCTTGTCTGTCTAGTCTTGTCTGTCTAGTCTTGTCTGTCTAGTCTTGTCTGTCTAGTCTTGTCTGTCTAGTCTTGTCTGTCTAGTCTTGTCTGTCTAGTCTTGTCTGTCTAGTCTTGTCTGTCTAGTCTTGTCTGTCTAGTCTTGTCTGTCTAGTCTTGTCTGTCTAGTCTTGTCTGTCTAGTCTTGTCTGTCTAGTCTTGTCTGTCTAGTCTTGTCTGTCTAGTCTTGTCTGTCTAGTCTTGTCTGTCTAGTATTGTCTGTCTAGTCTTGTCTGTCTAGTCTTGTCTGTCTAGTCTTGTCTGTCTAGTCTTGTCTGTCTAGAATTGTCTGTCTAATCTTGTCTGTCTAGTCTTGTCTGTCTAGTCTTGTCTGTCTAGCCTTGTCTGTCTAGTCTTGTCTATCTAGTCTTGTCTGTCTAGTCCTGTCTGTCTAGTCTTGTCTGTCTAGTCTTGTCTGTCTAGTCTTGTCTGTCTTGTCTCTCTAGTCTTGTCTGTCTAGTCTTGTCTGTCTAGTCTTGTCTGTCTAGTCTTGTCTGTCTAGTCTTGTCTGTCTAGTCTTGTCTGTCTAGTCTTGTCTGTCTAGTCTTGTCTGTCTAGTCTTGTCTGTTTAGTCTTGTCTGTCTAGTCTTGTCTGTCTAGTCTTGTCTGTCTAGTCTTGTCTGTCTAGTCTTGTCTGTCTAGTCTTGTCTGTCTAGTCTTGTCTGTCTAGTCTTGTCTGTCTAGTCTTGTCTGTCTAGTCTTGTCTGTCTAGTCTTGTCTGTCTAGTCTTGTCTGTCTAGTCTTGTCTGTCTTGTCTTGTCTGTCTAGTCTTGTCTGTCTAGTCTTGTCTGTCTAGTCTTGTCTGTCTAGTCTTGTCTGTCTAGTCTTGTCTGTCTAGTCTTGTCTGTCTAGTCTTGTCTGTCTAGTCTTGTCTGTCTAGTCTTGTCTGTCTAGTCTTGTCTGTCTAGTCTTGTCTGTCTAGTCTTGTCTGTCTAGTCTTGTCTGTCTAGTCTTGTCTGTCTAGTCTTGTCTGTCTAGTCTTGTCTGTCTAGTCTTCTCTGTCTAGTCTTGTCTGTCTAGTCTTGTCTGTCTAGTCTTGTCTGTCTAGTCTTGTCTGTCTAGTCTTGACTGTCTAGTCTTGTCTGTCTAGTCTTGTCTGTCTAGTCTTGTCTGTCTAGTCTTGTCTGTCTAGTCTTGTCTGTCTAGTCTTGTCTGTCTAGTCTTGTCTGTCTAGTCTTGTCTGTCTAGTCTTGTCTGTCTAGTCTTGTCTGTCTAGTCTTGTCTGTCTAGTCTTGTCTGTCTAGTCTTGTCTGTCTAGTCTTGTCTGTCTAGTCTTGTCTGTCTAGTCTTGTCTGTCTAGTCTTGTCTGTCTAGTCTTGTCTGTCTAGTCTTGTCTGTCTAGTCTTGTCTGTCTAGTCTTGTCTGTCTAGTCTTGTCTGTCTAGTCTTGTCTGTCTAGTCTTGTCTGTCTAGTCTTGTCTGTCTAGTCTTTTCTGTCTAGTCTTGTCTGTCTAGTCTTGTCTGTCTAGTCTTGTCTGTCTAGTCTTGTCTGTCTAGTCTTGTCTGTCTAGTCTTGTCTGTCTAGTCTTATCTGTCTAGTCTTGTCTGTCTAGTCTTGTCTGTCTAGTCTTGTCTGTCTAGTCTTGTCTGTCTAGTCTTGTCTGTCTAGTCTTGTCTGTCTAGTCTTGTCTGTCTAGTCTTGTCTGTCTAGTCTTGTCTGTCTAGTCTTGTCTGTCTAGTCTTGTCTGTCTAGTCTTGTCTGTCTAGTCTTGTCTGTCTAGTCTTGTCTGTCTAGTCTTGTCTGTCTAGTCTTGTCTGTCTAGTCTTGTCTGTCTAGTCTTGTCTGTCTAGTCTTGTCTGTCTAGTCTTGTCTGTCTAGTCTTGTCTGTCTAGTCTTGTCTGTCTAGTCTTGTCTGTCTAGTCTTGTCTGTCTAGTCTTGTCTGTCTAGTCTTGTCTGTCTAGTCTTGTCTGTCTAGTCTTGTCTGTCTAGTCTTGTCTGTCTAGTCTTGTCTGTCTAGTCTTGTATGTCTAGTCTTGTCTGTCTAGTCTTGTCTGTCTAGTCTTGTCTGTCTAATCTTGTCTGTCTAGTCTTGTCTGTCTAGTCTTGTCTGTCTAGTCTTGTCTGTCTAGTCTTGTCTGTCTAGTCTTGTCTGTCTAGTCTTGTCTGTCTAGTCTTGTCTGTCTAGTCTTGTCTGTCTAGTCTGGTCTGTCTAGTCTTGTCTGTCTAGTCTTGTCTGTCTAGTCTTGTCTGTCTAGTCTTGTCTGTCTAGTCTTGTCTGTCTAGTCTTGTCTGTCTAGTCTTGTCTGTCTAGTCTTGTCTGTCTAGTCTTGTCTGTCTAGTCTTGTCTGTCTAGTCTTGTCTGTCTAGTATTGTCTGTCTAGTCTTGTCTGTCTAGTCTTGTCTGTCTAGTCTTGTCTGTCTAGTCTTGTCTGTCTAGAATTGTCTGTCTAATCTTGTCTGTCTAGTCTTGTCTGTCTAGTCTTGTCTGTCTAGTCTTGTCTGTCTAGTCTTGTCTATCTAGTCTTGTCTGTCTAGTCCTGTCTGTCTAGTCTTGTCTGTCTAGTCTTGTCTGTCTAGTCTTGTCTGTCTTGTCTCTCTAGTCTTGTCTGTCTAGTCTTGTCTGTCTAGTCTTGTCTGTCTAGTCTTGTCTGTCTAGTCTTGTCTGTCTAGTCTTGTCTGTCTAGTCTTGTCTGTCTAGTCTTGTCTGTTTAGTCTTGTCTGTCTAGTCTTGTCTGTCTAGTCTTGTCTGTCTAGTCTTGTCTGTCTAGTCTTGTCTGTCTAGTCTTGTCTGTCTAGTCTTGTCTGTCTAGTCTTGTCTGTCTAGTCTTGTCTGTCTAGTCTTGTCTGTCTAGTCTTGTCTGTCTAGTCTTGTCTGTCTAGTCTTGTCTGTCTAGTCTTGTCTGTCTTGTCTTGTCTGTCTAGTCTTGTCTGTCTAGTCTTGTCTGTCTAGTCTTGTCTGTCTAGTCTTGTCTGTCTAGTCTTGTCTGTCTAGTCTTGTCTGTCTAGTCTTGTCTGTCTAGTCTTGTCTGTCTAGTCTTGTCTGTCTAGTCTTGTCTGTCTAGTCTTGTCTGTCTAGTCTTGTCTGTCTAGTCTTGTCTGTCTAGTCTTGTCTGTCTAGTCTTGTCTGTCTAGTCTTGTCTGTCTAGTCTTGTCTGTCTAGTCTTCTCTGTCTAGTCTTGTCTGTCTAGTCTTGTCTGTCTAGTCTTGTCTGTCTAGTCTTGTCTGTCTAGTCTTGTCTGTCTAGTCTTGTCTGTCTAGTCTTGTCTGTCTAGTCTTGTCTGTCTAGTCTTGTCTGTCTAGTCTTGTCTGTCTAGTCTTGTCTGTCTAGTCTTGTCTGTCTAGTCTTGTCGGTCTAGTCTTGTCTGTCTAGTCTTGTCTGTCTAGTCTTGTCTGTCTAGTCTTGTCTGTCTAGTCTTGTCTGTCTAGTCTTGTCTGTCTAGTCTTGTCTGTTTAGTCTTGTCTGTCTAGTCTTGTCTGTCTAGTCTTGTCTGTCTAGTCTTGTCTGTCTAGTCTTGTCTGTCTAGTCTTGTCTGTCTAGTCTTGTCTGTCTAGTCTTGTCTGTCTAGTCTTGTCTGTCTAGTCCTGTCTGTCTAGTCTTGTCTGTCTAGTCTTGTCTGTCTAGTCTTGTCTGTCTAGTCTTGTCGGTCTAGTCTTGTCTGTCTAGTCTTGTCTGTCTAGTCTTGTCTGTCTAGTCTTGTCTGTCTAGTCTTGTCTGTCTAGTCTTGTCTGTCTAGTCTTGTCTGTCTAGTCTTGTCTGTTTAGTCTTGTCTGTCTAGTCTTGTCTGTCTGGTCTTGTCTGTCTAGTCTTGTCTGTCTAGTCTTGTCTGTCTAGTCTTGTCTGTCTACTCTTGTCTGTCTAGTCTTGTCTGTCTAGTCTTGTCTGTCTAGTCTTGTCTGTCTAGTCTTGTCTGTCTAGTCTTGTCTGTCTAGTCTTGTCTGTCTAGTCTTGTCTGTCTAGTCTTGTCGGTCTAGTCTTGTCTGTCTAGTCTTGTCTGTCTAGTCTTGTCTGTCTAGTCTTGTCTGTCTAGTCTTGTCTGTCTAGTCTTGTCTGTCTAGTCTTTTCTGTCTAGTCTTGTCTGTTTTAGTCTTGTCTGTCTAGTCTTGTCTGTCTAGTCTTGTCTGTCTAGTCTTGTCTGTCTAGTCTTGTCTGTCTAGTCTTGTCTGTCTAGTCTTGTCTGTCTAGTCTTGTCTGTCTAGTCTTGTCTGTCTAGTATTGTCTGTCTAGTCTTGTCTGTCTAGTCTTGTCTGTCTAGTCTTGTCTGTCTAGTCTTGTCTGTCTAGTCTTGACTGTCTAGTCTTGTCTGTCTAGTCTTGTCTGTCTAGTCTTGTCTGTCTAGTCTTGTCTGTCTAGTCTTGTCTGTCTAGTCTTGTCTGTCTAGTCTTGTCTGTCTAGTCTTGTCTGTCTAGTCTTGTCTGTCTAGTCTTGTCTGTCTAGTCTTGTCTGTCTAGTCTTGTCTGTCTAGTCTTGTCTGTCTAGTCTTGTCTGTCTAGTCTTGTCTGTCTAGTCTTGTCTGTCTAGTCTTGTCTGTCTAGTCTTGTCTGTCTAGTCTTGTCTGTCTAGTCTTGTCTGTCTAGTCTTGTCTGTCTAGTCTTGTCTGTCTAGTCTTGTCTGTCTAGTCTTGTCTGTCTAGTCTTGTCTGTCTAGTCTTGTCTGTCTAGTCTTGTCTGTCTAGTCTTGTCTGTCTAGTCTTGTCTGTCTAGTCTTGTCTGTCTAGTCTTGTCTGTCTAGTCTTGTCTGTCTAGTCTTGTCTGTCTAGTCTTGTCTGTCTAGTCTTGTCTGTCTAGTCTTGTCTGTCTAGTCTTGTCTGTCTAGTCTTGTCTGTCTAGTCTTGTCTGTCTAGTCTTGTCTGTATAGTCTTGTCTGTCTAGTCTTGTCTGTCTAGTCTTGTCTGTCTAGTCTTGTCTGTCTAGTCTTGTCTGTCTAGTCTTGTCTGTCTAGTCTTGTCTGTCTAGTCTTGTCTGTCTAGTCTTGTCTGTCTAGTCTTGTCTGTCTAGTCTTGTCTGTCTAGTCTTGTCTGTCTAGTTTT